>OY992887.1:29752988-29965488 GCA_963921405.1 Cepaea hortensis | reverse complement strand
GCAGCGGCCTTATGCATGTATACCCGTGAGTGCTGTTAGTTTGTCGGGACTGCTGTCTGTTCCAATTTTCACATGGGACAGTGAGGAGTATTATGGGGGTGACCATTTGCCGTGAAGTTGGAACCACGACTAACTAACTAACGACTAACTAACTAACGACAAATAATTAACGACTAACAACAGTAAAGGTTCTCTGTAGCAATTTTACACTCTTTTGTGTAACTGCAGTTGAATGTGGTATAAACACGTGTGTATCCTCTCCTATATTACAGAGTTGACGCTCTGTGCTGATAATCTTTCTGTGTGATCTTGTGAGGAGAGTTAGAGAGATTACTCTGCACTTAGGGAGATGTCCGTTGCACTTAGAATTTAAAAAGATTAAGTTAAACTTAAGACTTAGGGAGATATCCGTTGTAAATAGGACTTAAGGAGATGTCCGTTCTAAATAGGAATTATGGAGATGTCCGTTACACTTAGGGCGTATTCATGTGCATAGAAGTGTTCCTTTATCCAAACCACATCATTCATTATCAGGATTGCATGCCTTTATAACAACTCTCAGAAACCAAAATTCTTCAAGTTCTGATTTTTAAAAAGTCGCTTAAAAGTCGACAGGGTCGACTTCATTGCACTGGGTTTTATCCCATATGGTCTAATTGATTTCCTCAGATAGAATTTTTTTTTTTGCGCTCACTCGGTTTGAACTCAAGTGTAGTCGATACACACTACTTCTAGTAGTGCTGGACTGAATTTTGCAAGTGGGTTAGCTTTCCCTATTAACAGTGGCCCTCGCCACCAGGCGAAATCACTCCGACTTCAGAGGTACTTGTAATTTACATCCCCAAGTCAAGGAAGATAGGTCAATATTTTAGTCCAACTGTCCGGTGTAGGGGTTGAACCCCTTACCTCGGCATCAACACACTGGACCATGCGACCATGCTAATCTACCACAGATAGGATAAGCTGAACACGTTACTATCCACCATCAAAATCATAAATATTGTGTACTTGAAAGGACAACACTCCATTCACGTCTTACTGCAACTGGTACCATCAGTATAGCGGTTCTTCGCTGGTTGTTGATGATGGAAAAGGAGCACGTTTTGGAATGTCCTGAGTTCTGTAATGTCGTTACTTAACTCAGTTCGACTCAAGGACGACACTTATAAATTCGCAATACAACGTCCTGTTAACAAACATCCAGAGTTGTACACGACAAAGGGTGGTAAAGTAATGAATATGCCATGTGTTACTTTAAGCGAACATGCAGTTTTTATTGTAAATTATTTTCATTTAATATCTCGACATAAAATTGTTTAAATTTAGACCTTCCACTGTTTACTTTCATATGTGTGCTTAATTGTGTTTATAACCAGTTTTATCACAGACATAGACTGTGGTGGAAAGTCAGCTGGCACTTATCTCGTATGTAAGATTTCATTATTTCTATTTTATGTTCTTATTTTTCTTATCTTACTTTCTTCCAGTCCATGCCGTGTGGCGATGGTTATCGGCATGGGTGAATGGATACAAGCGCTCGTTCTTAAACATCCGGTGTGCTGATGCCGAGCTGGTGGCACAAGGAGCAGACAAGCTAAAAACATCTGATGGCGGTGGAAATGTGTTTTCTGAGGACAATGCAAGAAATATCATTGTCAGACAGAAAAACCAATGACCAAGTACTACAAGAAACAGATGAAAACCGTAAACTGATTAGAGAAATTATACGTAGGCAGTCAAAATGATTTAGACACGTTATGAGAAGAAATAAATTGAGAATTTGGTGACAATTGGCAAGATTGAGGGGAAAAGAACAAGGGAGAGATAGAGAAGTAAATATCTAGATGGCGTGGCCATGTACCAAGGTCGAGACAAGAACATGGAGCTGATCCACGACTTTGATGATCGAGTGAGATGGTGAAACATGACCGCCCACGCTAATCAGCATGGCACATGATGATGATGACATTTCTGAGTGATTTCTGTAATATTTCCTATTGATTATTGACATCTTGAATTCGAATTTCCAGATTGGACAATGTATCAAATGTGTTCTTTATATCTACTTTGAATTTATCTCCTCACTCTTCTGTACAAATAGATAAAATGTTGTGCTTCTTGGTGTATATTTAACCATCTTTAATTGTGTATGAATATTACTTGTGTCTAATCTATGGTCGTTGTAAAAGTCTGCGCTTGGCATTGTTTTTTCTTCTTTTAAGGTATATCGAAATCTGCTGTTGATGAGAATGTAATCAATCAGGTTTCTGATCTTATAGTCAGAACTCTTCCTTGTCCATAATTCCCTTGATGTTTTTTTTGATGCCAGGTGTTTCCGATAATCATATCCTGCTCTTTTGCCCACTGTAAAAGTTTTCAACCTCTTTCATTCTGTTCGCCTAGTCCATACTTGCCTACTGTGCATCCGTCCTGTTGATTTCCAACTTTAGCATTAAAGTCCCCATTATGATATTTTATTCTGAATGCTTGAATTGTTTGAAGGCATTCTCCTAATCATTATGAAATGCATCGATACTTTCATCACTGCTGTCTGATGTTGGTGCGTAAAATTGTATGATGTTGAGATTAAATGATCAACCACTTAACTTTACCAGTAATATTCTGTCTGACACAGTCCAATATCCTTTCTTCAGATTTAGATCTCTCTATCTCCATTATAAGTGCTACCCCTCTCTGCTTTTTTTCTCTCCAGCAGAATGGATTATATTATACTCCTCTGATGTTATCATGTCCATTCCTTATCATCTGGTCTCATTTATACATAAAATGTTAACATTTCTTTCATGATATTATTCAATTTGCCATCCCCAGTCATAGTTCTAACATTCCACGTTCCCACTTTAAATGTTAATCTTTTGTACTCAGTCATTTGCTGACGATCTGGAGTCACCTGGGCGAGGCTGCTCCTATGGAACACCAATTAACGCCGTTTCTATGACTCTCTATTGAACGAAACAGAATTGTGTTGGAATTTCTAAAGAAGGTAGTTTGTCATTGCGTTCCTTACCAGCAGTGACCATAGTCGTTGATCAGCGTAGCTATTGTCTTCAAACCGAGATCCTCTGCCTGCCGTCGTGAATTTCGAAACCATAACCTACAACTATCTGTCGGCTGCTCTTCAACTTCATCGATCACATGCACCCATGGTTTCACGTGACCCTGATCAGTGGGAGGGTGGGGGAGGGTTAAACGGGTACTTCACCTTGCCCAAGGGTGTCCCGTAGGCTACAGGGGGAAAGGTGGCACCTTAATTAGCCTTTGATAAGGGATTCCTCTATTCCGCCACTCGTAGATTAACAACGATTGCCTTAATCCTTTAAACAAAACGATTTAATGTGTGTGTGTGTGTGTGTGTTGTGTGTGTGTGTGTGTGTGTGTGCATATAATCGCCTGATGCAACACATGATGATAATGATGTCACCAATACCGGCGTCCCTTGCACAGGGTTGCCACTTTTTTTTGACCAAAAGTATCTAGAAACGGCCCAAACAACATCCATAAATATCTAGATTTCGTTGGAAAGTATCTAGGAAAAATATCCAGATTGAGAAAGTAAGAAATTACATATGTATTGATGTAACTGCCGCTCTCCCTGGCGAAAAGTTTACGTGAGTAACTCAGCTGCGCTCGAACCGACAGCGGTTCTAGCCGCGCTGGCAACTTACAGGGGTATGTGAGCCGGTCGCTCAGAAATCAATGGCAAACTACTGAGCGTAATCTTGCCTTGTACATCAACAGCAGCTGGAAAATTCTGATGTTGACTGCACCATCCTGTAAGGGATATGCAACATTAAAAAGAAAATTGATGTGACTTACCTATAGAATCATGTCCTCATCTTCACTGATGCCTGTCTCACAAGATGCACTTAGCTTGGATGATGAAATTGAAGCTTCAGATTCAAAATGACTCTGGTATGCTTTAGCTGTTCCAATTTCTTTTATTACACGATCAGGGAGCTGATAAGTTGAACAGCATTTTCCTGCTCTCATCAGGCCAAATCTTATTGTCAATATAGCATTTAAGAGATCAAGTTTCATCCTGTTTCTTAGTTTACATTTTGTATAATTCACAGTACTGAAAACTCTTTCCGCATCAGCATTTGAATGGGGTAGTATCATGGCAGACATCGCACATTCAAAGAGCTTACAGAATGGACTGTTACCTGAGACATCTTTAAATTGCCTTAATTCACTCCAAAAAGCTTGAGTTTCTGTTTTGTTTGTCCAGTCAACCAAATTTATTTTTGTTAACTAATATTCTGCTTCCGCCACACTATTATCAGTAGCCCCTAAAATTTAATAACTTGACAATATTTAGGTACGTCCTTTACTGGCTGAGGTATGTTGTTAATAGAAAAGAGTGAAATATTTTTCAATACATCTAAATTTTCAGGAAGTCTCTGCTTCAGTTGATCGAATAATGAGACAAGAAAATCTTGACAGCGCTTTCTTAAGTTGTTCTCTTCATTTTCTGTTAACAGTCCTTTTGTTTTTAAACCATCAATTTTTGATTCGATTTGGTATCCCAGGTATGGTTTGGGAGCCAAATAGCTCTCTATAGTGCAAGTGAACAAGTCAGCTTTACAATTTGGCAATATAAGATTTTTTCTAATTGAGTGAAATAGCAAAGTGAGGTCGTCAAGTAATTTAACTTTATCAACATTTTGATATTCAAATAGTTTATTAACTTTTTGCATTTCACTTAAACTTTTTTTCACCACTGTACATTCCATATAGTATTTCAGCTGTGTAGCATTTTTCATTTGGTCTTGTTATTTCGAAGTGCGTCTTCAACTCCAACCATCGGTTCACAATTACTTCAACAGCTGGTTGGATTGATAACCATCTAGTTTTGCAATATGACAGAATTTTCAGTGGTGAGGAGCTATCATTTAATGCTTTATATAAATTATTATATTGCTGTTGTCTGACAGATGATTTAAAGAACCAGTTATGTGTTTCAGCAATAAGGAATTCCAAATTCCTTGGTAAACATTCTGACTGATGAGGCATGCAATAATGCTAGCTGCCAGGAATGACAAGAACATTTCATGAGGATTAAAGATGGGATATCTTCCTTCAATTTTGCATACACGCCATGGTTGATACCGACCATTACCGATGCATTATCGGTTCCAATTGCAGCCAAATTCTATAATTTTAAATGTTTACTGACCAAAAGTTTCTTCAGTGCCCTTATACGCCCTTTTACTCATTACCCGGGGGGGGGGGGGGGGGGGTTGCCAGATTGTTGAGCGTTGACCCAAGTCATTTCAAAGTTTAAATAATGGCAGTTACCATAATTTACGCGCGTCCAGACCAAACATAAAATGGGTAAATGACACCGAAAGAAAAGTAAAATCTAGAAAGTATTCAAAATATCCGACTCCAATTGAAAAGTATCTAGAATTGCATCCAGCATCCAAATGTCAGAAAACGGTATCTAGACGCCGGCAAAAACCTCTAGATCTGGATATAAAATATCTAGAATGGCAACTTGCAGTGCCCTAGAGCATGATGGGAAGCTGCTCTGGGAACGTTGATAAATAGGAGTTAGTTAGTTAGTTAGTTAGTCGACAGATCATCCTCGTTGCACATCGGACCATTCAGTCCATAAGTGCTCGGATCCCCTCCTCAGCAAATCCCGCAGCGTGTAGCGGCTAACGACGCCAGTTCTGTGTTGGTTTATCAATCTTCTTTGGCTTCCTGCGTAGTGTTCTTGTTTGGGCCCCCCTCTTTTAATTTGCTGCTCTCGCAGTCTGGCCATTGTTGTAGATTCACAGTCATCACTTGGTTCTTGCAAAAGTCTCACTTCTCGTAGAGCATTCAGAATGTCAGCCTGGTCCATGGCGCGTCCGCCCTCAAAAGTAGCCTCACCTGCGAGCTTGTCAGCCCGCTCATTTCCTTGTACTCCCGCATGCCCTGGCACGAAGATGAAACTAATCTTTGCCAGCCGAGACCGCTTCAGAGGCAGCAACCATTCTCTTCGGATCGACCCCTCCTCTATCCTCTTGATCATGTTCATTGAGTCGCTAAGGAAACAAGCCCTAGTGAATGTCTGTGTCTCGAGCCATGTTATTGCTTTACTTACTGCCATGACTTCCATGGTCAGGCTACTTGTGGTTTCAGTGAAAGCACCAGAGTCCTCCTTCACAATTCTCCCTCCGGCCCGAGCTGTAAAGGCCCATGAGCTTCTCACATGTCGGATGACCGACCCATCTGTGTAGATGACCGCGTCACTGTCTAGCGAATTCTCGAAAATCAACGCTTGTACTTCAGCCTCAACAGCAGCCGGATTTTCTTGTCTGCATTTTCTATCTAGTTGGATGCAAACTGAAAAGGATGTGCAGAAGTCTGTTGGCACTTGCACCCACTCCTCGCCAGGTTCTAAGTCCTCAAGTGAACACACCTGTTGAAGAATGTCCTCGGCTTGACCCATCCACGACCGTCCTCTTTTTAACCTGCTGCCCTTCACCTTCCTAATTTCACTATGCAGTGGATGCTGTGTGTTTGCGTTAATTCTGAGGTAGGCGCGTGCCCTGCAAACTTGCATTCTCTCTTCAATGGTTGGAAAATCAAGAAGGTAGCGCATCGCCCTGCATGCTGTATCTCTTGTACATCCAAGAATAATGCGCATAGCTTCATTCTGTATCCTTTCCATCCTTTCTATCTGCTTATGGCTGACAGTCAGGATTGCCATTGCATACTCCAAAACAGACATGACCAGCCCCTCGTACAGAAGACATAGATGGCGCTGCTCACAGTTTGCTGCCGCCATCACCCGCATCGCTGCCAAACCCCGCTTGGCCTTTGTTATCACCTGGTCTATGTGCACATTATAAGCAAGGCTTCGATCAAACCGTATCCCCAGGTAATTCATTGCCTGCGTTCTTTCCACCGTCTCTGAACACAGCATTACAGTTGGTGTTGGATTGTTGACAATATGATTATTCAACGAGAACCAAGTCACTGTTGCCTTTGTTGGGTTGACCATTGCCCCAGCTTCATCACACCAAATACTTATGCGATTGAGTTCGGTTTGTAGCTCCACAGCAACCTCCTCTCTATCCTTACCCTGACGATACACTAAAACATCATCGGCATATGACAATGTCCTGCCAGGTCCAGTGATCTGCTCACTGGTGATTCTCACTGTGTAGGCGTTGAACAGTACCGGAGATAATGGTGATCCCTGTGGTAGGCCAGGATATATTGTTGTTGGTTCCGAAGTCCAACTGCCACATCTAAAAACTACTTTCCGTTGGAAGAGAGCTGCAGCGATCCAACTAAGGAGGAATGGACTTACGTTTAGTTCAAGAAGCTGAAACATTAAAAAATCCAGTGGTACTCTGTTGTATGCGTCCTCAAGATCAATCGCTGCAGCAACGGTTTCAGTGCCTGAGTGGAAACCTTCATAGACATCATGGGCAAAGACTGCTGCATTGGTCCAGGTTTCTCTTTTTGGACGGTACCCACCCACGGTAGGTGGGAAAACACCTTGCCTCTCTAGTTGGCTTGATATTTTCCTGGCAATTACCTTCTCCAGCAGCTTGCCTATTGTATTCTGCATGGTTATAATTCGATATCCCTGAATTTTCTTGTGGTCTTTGTCAGGCTTCGGCAAGGGAATCAGATAGCTGTGTAACCATTCCTCCTTGATGCTAGCACTCCCTATACTGTTGTTGTACATGTCTGCTAGTTTCTCTAGCTCATTGTCGGTACACCTATTTATGTCGTCGTATCTTATGCCATCAGGACCTGGAGCACTGTTTTTTGATCGTCGAAGCACAGCCTTGATTTCTTGCACTGTCACTGTGTCTTCATCCGAAGTGTTCTGGGCCTTGCATCTGTCTGAGGTGACCTCCTTGGCCAGATTCCGGCCTCCCATGTCTGTCTGGTTGCTCTGCTCAAGGTAGCGTTCAAAGAGGGCTTTGCCCTTGTCCTCGTCAGTCCTCTGCCAGATGAGGTCAGCACCTTGGAAGTCAGAAATGCTCTTATTCTTGACTACACCACTCATGCTTTTATGTAGTCGCCAGAACAATTTCAGTGACTTGTCTGTGCTTACTCTTTGACACACCTCTGCCCATTTTTCGCTTTTAACCACCGTGACCAGTTTTTTGAAATAGCTTACTTTTGTGTGCATCTCTCTTTCTAAGTGCAAGCAGGGACTAGGATGACCAGCTCTGTTCTTCTTGGCATTTTGCCATCTCCTTACAGCACTACGCTTATCCACCCAAGCCTTCTCCACCTCGAAACTCCACCACGGTGGCTGCTCCCAGCTTTTTTTCCTTTTCTTCCTGCCCTGAAACGTTCTGCGCTTGTCACGTCTTATTTTACTCACCACATCTTGCCCTGTACTGTCATACTGGAACGTCTTTACCTTTAGCTTGTGCTGCCTGGTTCTGCCTTTCTCCACCAATATGCTGCATGGGTGGTGGTCGCTGCCATGGTGTCCTAGGACACCCCATCTACACACTGTAGTGAGTGAAGGTGAAACTAGCGCCAGATCAATAGCACTGCCCTCATCGCCTGGACGGCTTGCTGTCCTGGTGACACAGCCACTGTTGATACAAACCAGGTCGATGGTTTCCAGTGCAGTCTCGAGCTCCTCCCCTTGTGTATTGGAGGAAGTGTTTTCCCATGATCTGCCTTTAGCGTTGAAGTCACCACAGAAAATAACATTTCTCTCGTGGCCTAATATGCCACTTAAGCACTGCCACTTCTGGGCGTCCACACTTGCATTGCGGGCATAAACATTAACCAACACGAATGGTGTACTGGAATGAACTCTCAACGCCTGTATTTGTATATCGTCACTGTTCCAACTGGACATGTCTAGCTCTGACGCCACCATGCTGTCGCGAACGAGAATCGCCGTTCCCAGATGTCGTCTGTTATAGAAACATTTGAAGCCGGCAATTCGGAGTAGCTGATCGCCCAGTCTCGTCTCCTGGAGTGCTACAATGTCGTTCCTGTAAACTAGGGTTTCTAAAATAGAGCCCCGTTGTTTTACACTGGCACAGTTCCAATATAGAATACGGATGTTCCTGAGTCCTAGACGGTGACACTTGAGTCTAAAACGTCTCAAGCCACCGCGCTTACCTGGCTTCTTTTTCCCTGCGCGGCTACCACGCCGCTTCGGTATGTTGACTGCTGATCGTTCGGAAAACACACGTTGTTCCGCCATGTTGAAAAAACGTAAACACTGACTTTTGATTGAGAACCACACACGCTGCTGAAAATTCACTCAAGGATGGCTTCGCTCGATGCACGAACTCCGTAGCACCCGCGCAGATCTTGAGTAGAAACTCCTGGTTTTACATCCTGGCACACCAATTACACGCAAGAAATGAATAAATCCATCCCTTACGCGAAAAAGTTAACGAACACAAAACAACACGACCGTCCGTCGCCATCTTGAAACCGGAAGTCCGGAGTGCCCGGCAGTTTCCCGCTCTCTCAACCGTGGCCGAGGGAGAGATTATGCTCATAGCATCAACACCATCATAAATGGAGGCTTGAACCAGCCCTCCCCGGTCACTGGACCAGAGTAGGGAGTGACCAATGTCTTTAGATTTAACCAAGACTGGCCTGTGTGGTCCACGGCGCAGTCGATGGAGTACACAAGCCCCGAAATCTTGTTCACTAGCATGTCACTGTACAGAGAATTAGGCACAGTTTTACTTCTTTCCTGGAAATGTACTAATTTTGGGCCTTGTTATATCAAAAGATGGTCACCATGACTTTCCCAGCAGATTCCTGCTTCTATTCTTAACCGAGACATCGTTTGCTTCCTTTGAACTATTTCTACTCATGCATACACTCTCCCTCGACTCAGACAACTGTATCCCTGCTGAACCATCATTCTTCTGTAGCTTTTACAAGATTTCAAGCTCTCTGGATAAAAAAAACAAAAAAAAAAAAAAAAAAAAACGAATAATACCTCGTTGTTCTTTCACGATGCAATTCGATAACGAGGAATCCATTTTGTAATTACAATTGTGCATTCGCAAACTTCAGATCCTCATTACCCCTACCTGGGGAATTGCTTAAGAACCCGTTTGTGTCCTGAAATAAGATTTTCTGTTGCCCATACTCTTCCATGCACTTATAATAAAATTGCTGTTGCTTAATTACTTTCCTGCTTATTTTTTCGTCTGCGCGTTTAAAAATCAGAGGATGTGACATGCATTTTATGACGCAAATCAGCATTCAACATGGGTAACCCTGGCTGTAATGCTGCCACCACACGTACACAACAGTGCATTTTCCATGTAACCTGGTAATTAAATCCGACATTCCTGTGTGTACACATACATTCACATTTTCCTTGTAATATGTCTGGCTAAACGTCTCAGGTGGCACTTATCTCAGGTGTCAGATTTATTCTTGACATCGTTTAATCATTTCTATTTTCCGTTGTTTATTTTTACGGTCTTACTTTCTTATGGTCTTTTATGTTGTGGTGTTGGATATCATATCTGGCCACAGCTTTCTGTTTCGTATACTCCAATCATTTTTGATACAGCTGTCCCTGTATAGCATGCTGATAAATTGTCCAGAATCTTCTATCTTGATCCACCATTTCCATTTACTCCTACAGATGTCCTGTTCTCACGACGTATTTCAGTTTTCGACTTCTCGTGATGTGCCTAAAGATTGTGAATTGTCCACTTCTGGTGCGAATAACTAGTTCTCTTTCAATATATCTTTATCGCGCTTTTTATCTGCCCGTAATGCTCCTCTACTTCTGATATACAAACATATCTCTGCAAACTCAACATTATTCCACTCTAATCTAGTAATTGTCCATGTTTCATGTCCATACATAGCTCTTAATAACTCTCTTTGTCACTTCGATTGGATCTTCCAGATTTTAATGATTCCTGTGTTATCTTTTCGTCTGTCTCACAGAATACGCTCAATAAGAAAGGCAAAAAACTGCAATGGGTTGCCAAAGCGGCATACTGGACATATTGTGTCGGACCTCAATATGTTTCCTCAAATTGTCCTCAATAACTGAAATGTTCAGTATCGCGATGGCCACCTTACCCGAGAAGGATGCTGAGTTCTTTGTGGCGAATTTGTTAAGCCTCGTGTTCAGAAGGATTCCTTTATTCTGTTCTCAGCGCAGTTTTTTTTTTTTTTTTGGTCTGAAACCCCTGGAGGTGGTCGCCGAGCTCGAGAGTTTGTGAGCTCTGCGACATTTTCGGCATGTGGTTTGATGATGAGGTGGATGGGACTTTTCTGTCCCAGCTTTCATATACTACCTATAGTACCTTGCGGTGTAGGACAGTGGGGGGGGGGGGGGGGGGAAGAGAGAATCTTGAGCCTAGAAATGAAGGCCGCGTGGCGACTGCAGGCGCCGCGAACTGTGCAGTTTAGGGTTGTCTTTTCGTCCCCGATAGAAGAAAAAAATCCACACCTTACTAAGGATTCGAACCGGGGTCTTCTTCCGATGGAGAACCCGATATTTTAGCCACTTCATCGTGTTGACAGGTCTTACTTTATCGAAAGCCTTTGTGTAGTCAATAAAGCAAATATGTAGGTCTGTGTTTACTGCTATAGAACGTCTAATTAATGTTCTCAGCATAGACACAGCATTTACTGTACCCTTGCCTTCTACAAACCCACATTGTTCTTTTCCTATTTTGGGTTGTATTTTCTTCCTACTCTTTGTATAATAATTATATTAGCAAAATATTCGTGATGTGACTCATTATACTAATTGTTCGATGTTGATCACATTCTAAGGCTCCTGATTTCTACGGGTTTGCAATAAACATAAATTACATAATTCAGGAGGTATATCCTCAGTATCATATATTGTATTCAGCAGTCTGGTGAATTGGTCTGTTCTATATTCTTCTAAGGCATTGATCATTTCTGTTGTGATGTTTGGACCCGGGTCTTGCCAGATTTCATATGGTAAAGGGCATTCTGAACCTCTATCTTCAAAATTGATGGTCCTTCATTATTATTCCGAATATCATACTGTTCTTCTCTTGTATCATCATAAAGGTGTTTCACATAATCTGACCATGCATGTAAAATCTGATCTATTTATATTATGATTTTTCCATCTTTTGTTTTCAGGCAGCCTGTTGATGTAGGTGTTCTTTCATTATTAGGTTCCTTAATTCGTGTGTGAATTAATTTGGTATTTTACTGTTGTGTTGTTTTAAAAAGTCTATGCAATTTTTCTCAAGTTATGCTTCTTTTGCCTCTTTAATAATGTTCTGACTTTTCTGTGAATCCCTTCATATTTATCAGGATTATTTTGTTTGGGTGCCTACTTGTTTCCATTAGTCGTAACATTTCTTCAATCATCCATTTCTTACAACCTATTTTCTTTAATTTTAGGATAGTTGTTTCTGCAACCAAACTCATTGAAGTCTTCAACATTTCCCATTGATCATCCACATCTTAAAATGGGATATCTAGATCAGACAATATATCAAATCTGTTCTTTACTTCTATGTTACAATTGGTTTGTATTTCCTTGTTATTTTTCAATGTACATAGATCATATTTAGTGTTTCTTGGTGTATACTTGACTTTCTTTAACTTTACCTTAGATATGTATGTAATCAATCTATGATCACTGTAACAGTCTGCATTTGGAGCTGCTTTTGCAACAGTTAGCACATTTCGACACCTTCTGCTAATCAGGTTGTAATCAATCTGGTTTCTAATCCAGCTGTCAGGACTCGTCCATGTCCACAGTCTTCTTGGATGTTGCTTAAACCAGGTGTTTCCGACAATCAGTTCATGTTCTTTTGCCCATTCTACAAGTTTGTATCCTCTCTCGTTTCGTTCTCCCAAACCATGTTTGCCTATTGTGCATCCATCGCTGTGATATCCTACTTTAGCAATGAAGTAACCCATTGTGATGTTTATTTCTGAATTGTTAATTTCTTCAAGGCATTCTCCGTCATCTCATCTCACCTCATATCATCATGTTCCTCTTGTACCTTGCAGTGTTGAGGTGAAGTATAAACAGTGGGAGAGTGCCCGCTTATGGGCTTCATGTATCGATATTCCCATGGCCTCAGGTATTCCCTGCCTCAATCGTTTACGTGGTCGGCCTCTTCCTCTGCTTCCTTCTGGTCTGTACATCATTGCTTATTGTGGTATAATGTTGGTTAGTAACCTACTTTCATGGCCAAACCATTTGGCTTGCTGCCTTCTAATAAAATCTAGTGCAGCTATAACCCCCACTTTAGTCCTGATTTCTTCATTTCTGATCTTATCTCTTCTTCATACATTGAGTATTCTTCTCAGGAATCTCATTTCTGTTATTGTGATTTTTCTTTTCTCTTTTTCTGTCATTGTCCAGGTTTGGCATTGGTAACACAGAGTGAGTAGGAAGATTGTGTTGTAAAGTGCTTTCTTAGTAGTTATTGATACATGTTTGCTCTTTAGTATTGGTGCCATTTGTCCAATGAGTCGGTTTGCCTTATTGCATCTATTTTCGATCTCGTCTTCTGATTTGCCATTTGATGATATTATACTTCCTAGGTACTTGAAACACTTTACCTGTTTCAAGGGATGTTCGTTAAGGTGAATCACTGTTGCTTTTTCTTCTTTAGTTACAGTAATTACCTCTGTTTTACTTGTACTAATGTTCATGTTATGTGCCCTACACATTTTATTTCGACTATTCATGTGGTCTTGTAATTCAGCTTCTGATTTTGCTATTAGTGCTTGGTCATCCGCAAACAGGAGTTTTCTAATGGTGTAATTTGCATATGGTTCTTCTTCTGTGTTCTTGTCATGCGGTGTTCTTGAGGTCTCTGTTTGGCTGGTTTCTTTACATATGTTGTCTATATATGTTATGAACAACAGAGAGAACAAGACACAACCTTCTCTTACTCCAGATCTTATGGTGAAGGGAGTAGTAGAAGAGGGTCTCTATCCATCTTAATGAGCAATGAGCAATGAGATATATCTCATTGCTCATTCTCGTCTCATGTCTCGTCTATGTCTCATGTCTCGCGGTGGGTGGGTTGTGGCCTGCCTCATGCCTTCCAGCTCCTGCTCGTTTTTTAAAGTGTCAGCTGTCGTTTTTTAATCAGAGCATCGGGGTTAACAATGGAAAGATCAATTGAACTAGGTGGGCAGGTTTGCTAATTGATTCAGAATATGTCAGCCGGTGTAATGCATTAATTAGGTTCCCATTTGTATAGACGGTTGCATAATCGATTGGTGTGCTCAGGCTGATACGGGTTGATGTATTTGTATCTTTGGTAAGATCGGCGAACATCTGTGAGCAAAAAGTCGATATTGCCGGCAGTTGAATATCAGTGTCGGGGTCGAGGGAGGTCGCTGGTGCCATCTGTTTTTAATATAATAAAATAATAGAATAAAATACTAAGCGCAAAGAACGATGTGTGGGGTGGGTTGGTAAGTGGCGAAAGATGGCGGGGGTGCGTAGTTGGTCATAGTGGGATATCACCAATGTGTAACTGGGGGTTCTAGTGGGTCCCCTACCATGCGATAGGTTCGAATCTCACTGTGTGGTTGGTATGTACGGGGTGGTGGTCGAGTATGTAACGGAGCTAGGTGGTGTTGTAGGCAGCGTTTGAGAGTCGAAACACGAACCTGGTTGATAAGGGTGTCCACCCTAGGCGGAGTTTTCTAAGAGTATATTAAGACGTAAATGTATAACAAGGATGTCTAGTTGCCGCCATAGCGCTTGTCGGGGTCGAAACCGACTGTGTGGTGGGGTAGTGTGGCAGTGGGCGAGTATGTAACGCAGCTAGGTGGTATCATTGGCGGTTAAAATCACGCCCCTGGTCGCTAACTATACCCAAAATAGGTGCCAGAGAAGCGAATCACGATGTGTCGCTTTGCATTCTCCTCAGAAACGTCAGTTCCACAGTCAGCAGATTCAGCGGGACTGCTCATTGTCTTCACATTCATACAAAAGTACAGGTTCAACACTCTTTTTCTCGTAGCAATTGCCATCTTTTTACTGGTCAATACGTTTTTCAGCTTGCAAAAGGTTATCTTCGCCACGGCGATTCTTGTGCTAATCTCTTCAAGGCATCTCCCATCAGTTGTTATGACTGTTCCGAGATACTTGTATCTACTCACTTGTTTCAGAATATTCCCATTTACATGTATATTACATAGTGGTATTTCGTTCTTCATAGTGACAATCATAAGCCGTGTCGTTTTATAATTTAATTCTAACCCTAGTTGTTCACCGGGTGCAACAACCGCCTCTACTAAATATTGCAGATCCTGCGCAGTGTCTGTTGATTACATAAATTATATGAAGGCAGTGGACAATTTAAATTAGATGAAGACATTTTATTACAGAAATTAAATGAAGATATTTGACTAGAAATATTTAATAAAACGACGAAAAAACGGAGATCTACCGGCGTGAGAAAAGCATATAAGTATGTTAATGTCAGTTCCTGTGAACATATTTAGCAGAAGCATTCTGCATAGTATATGCATATTTAGCTTTAAGGTGAAATCAATACTGCTGTACCGATCGGAAACAAGAAAAACAACTAAAACAACTACTAATAAACAACAAACATTCATTAACGGGTGCCCACGTAGTTCATCCTTGGCGTTCATGTCTCATTCAACAATTAGTATAATGCCTGAAGTCAAATTTGCGGCTTCAAAATATGTGTTCATAGCATATTTATATATGAAGATATATATACAAGGTGATTTTAAAGGACAAATTTCCTCATGTCACACGCTGCAAAAGACATATTTCGCTCAAACTTAAACATTAAGAGTGGAAAAGAGTATGTTGTAGATACTGTTTTTCCCTTTGTTTCTAGTGGGACCTGGTAATTTGTTGTTCTATCTGGGCATGGTATGTATATTATCACCACATCTTCACTGATGTTTTTCATCTTGTCTGCTCATTGCCCACGCTTCACAGTCATACAAAAGTACAGATTCTATGAAAGACAGAGACAATTTGCAGCTATTATTAAACAAAAGGACAAATCGGAGGTCAGCTAATATGTACGTATTTGTAAATAAGGATACACAGCGATGTCTATTATATAACGATAACAGAGGTATTTAGTTGTAGAAAACTACCGTGCCTCCCAGGCAAACGGCGGTAGGCTAGTGACTATGTTTAGATTAGTTGTGATGGCACCAGCTGGAGATATTAATCAGCTACCTGGTACCCAGTGAAGATGACACGATAAACGAGGCGGTATAGGCCGCGTGGCCCTGAACAAAACTAACAATGAAACAAAAATGGTAATGAAACGTTGCGTCGCCGCGAAGCATTATTTTAGAAACCAAAGATTACAATCGATCTGAGAGGGTAATAATAGACAGTCTAAGCCTACCAGAAAGAGGTGTCTAATACACTGGGTACCAACGACAGACAGCTGGTCAAGAAGAAGCAATACACAGTATATAAAGTTAGGACTAAATAAACCGTAGTTTAAAGAATTCAAGTACATTATTACAAGTTAAATTACATAATAAAATAAATACAGTGATATGTATAAAATTATAAAAAACAAAAAAAGAAGAAAACACCAGTGTTACATTAGCAAATAAGTGAAAAACACAACGGTATGAATACGTTGGTGTATTAGATACATACAAATGGTACACACAACATGCCATGTTTCTATATTTACCCAATATTTTTATTACTTTGGTCAGTTTGGATGATATATTTATAAGTTTGGTCAGCCTTTTAGTTGATTTGGCTAGTATTATTTTCCTACTTTTTATAAGTTTGGATGAGACATTTATAAGTTTGGCGGATCTTTTTCACATTTGGGTAAGAAATTTTCCTACCTTTTATGGGGTTGGACGAGGAATTTATTTACTTGGTCAATAGATTTCACCTTTGGCTAATAAAGTTTCCTATATTTTGTCAATTTGGATGCGCTATTTCTTTACATGGCCAATATTTTTTTTTATTTTTTCCATTTGGTTAACAAATGTTCCTACTTTTCATAAACTTGGTGGAGCTATTTCTGTATTTGGCCGACATTTTCCCCTTTTGGTTACCAAATGTTCCTACATTTCATAAGTTTGGCGGAGATTTTTATCAGTTTGGTCGACATATTTCTGTATTTACCCAACGTTTTTATACATTGAATCACGTATTTTCCTACTTCGGTCGACATGATTCTTAATTTGAGCAATATTTTCACCATTCGGTTAACACATTTTCCTACTTTTTATAAGTTTGGACGCGTTATTTATAAGTTTGAGCGATATTTTTCCCATTTGGTTAATATGATTTCCTATTTGCCCCATATTTTTTACATTTGACTTACAATTTTCCTACTTTTTATAATTTTCGTTGAGATATTTATGTATTTGGCCACCATTTTTTATTAGTTTGACTAGCCTTTTCTCCTACTTTTTATAAAAGTGATTGAGATATTTGTGTATCTGACCAATATTTTGCCTATTTGGCTAACAAATTGTCCTACTATTTATAAGGTTGGATGCGCTAATTAAGTTTGGTCAGCCTGTTATTTGATTTGGATAACATTTTATCATAGTCTTTATAAGTTTGAATGAAATATTTATAAGTTTGTCCCTCGTTCTGCCTATTGTATTACTTCGGCCGACATGTTTCTTGATTTTACTAGTATATTTTCTTACTTGTTATAAGTTCGGATGAGATATTTCTGTCTTTGACCACTATTTTTTCCTACGTTTTATAATTTGTTGAGATATTTATGTATTTGACCGACCTTTTCCCCATTTCGGCTGACAAATGTTCCTACTTTTTATAAGATTAGATGAAATATTGCTCTCTTTGGTCGATATTTTTTCTCATTAGGTTAACAAATGTTCCTAATTTTTATAATTTTGTTGTAAATATTTCTTTACAGGGTCAATATTTTTCTCATTAGGTTAACAAATTTTCCTATTTTTTATAAGTTTTGATGAGCCATTTAGAAGTTTGACCGATATTTTCACATTTGGCTAACATTATTTCCTTCTTTTTATGAAATCGGACGAGGCATTTATAATTTTTACCGATATTTTTCAGCTTGGTTGTAGACAATGAGTATTTTCTGCAATCTATAGTAGGTGTGGGTAATACACAAAGTGAGCAAGCAGAATTAACTGGTTGTGTTACTATGGTCGTCAGCGTATTTAAAATGATATTTTTAACTTTCTCGGTACTGTGGTAAAGAGGTAATTGCATAATTACGTTTATATCTGTTGTTCTCAATCAGAGGCCGAAAAAAGCATTGTCTTGTCCTGTTGTATTGACTCTAGACGCAAATGTTGTTGGTAACCCAGTGCCAATCTTAGTAACTTGTAGGTGTTGTGTCGTTCATATAACCTATACTTGTGTATGGATGTAAAGCGCGACATGCGGACATTTGTTGTTAGAAAACACATGTATATATATTCATATATACATATACTACGAAAACATATTTTGAAGCCTCAAAATTTGACTTCTTCAGACATTACATTAGTTTTCATGGGGGACATGAATGCATAGGGTGATTTAAATATAACCAGATTTACGTTTCCAAGGAGATAACACACAGACTATGTTTTCGTTGAAAATTCGCTGTTTTCTCTAAGCAGACTGTCACTTTTGTCACAGCCAGTGTAGATGGTCATGTGTTTGTTATGGGTATTATTAATGTAAATGTTTATTCTGTTTGTAGTGTAAGGGTCCTTCTCTTCCATCGACAAGTTTTAAAAAACCAATGACCAAGCCCTATAAGACACATATGACAACCGCATCTATCCTACTTCATTCATGTAGATTTGGTCCACAGTGTCCACTTTGGTAAGATTTTACAACAATAGACTGGAGCAGGAAACAGGAAACGTTACGTGAATAACGATACACCGAGAGTCAATACGCTTGGATTTGTATTCTCACGTCACTTTTACTATGTATCTATGGTTGTTTCCTGACAGGCTTCATCAATCAGACTCCCATCAAAGGATGGCGGCATGCACAAAATTGTTGGCAACAATATAGAATAGATAGTGGGCGCTTGGTTTAAGTGTTAGTCTGTTACGCTGACGTGAGGGGCGATCGGTGTAATTTGGTCGCAATATATAACAGATAGCGGTCACGCTGACATAATGGCATGTTGTGTGTACCATTTGTATGTATCTAATACACCAACGTATTCATACCGTTGTGTTTTTCACTTATTTGCTAATGTAACACTGGTGTTTTCTTCTTTTTTGTTTTTTATAATTTTATACATATCACTGTATTTATTTTATTATGTAATTTAACTTGTAATAATGTACTTGAATTCTTTAAACTACGGTTTATTTAGTCCTAACTTTATATACTGTGTATTGCTTCTTCTTGACCAGCTGTCTGTCGTTGGTACCCAGTGTATTAGACACCTCTTTCTGGTAGGCTTAGACTGTCTATTATTACCCTCTCAGATCGATTGTAATCTTTGGTTTCTAAAATAATGCTTCGCGGCGACGCAACGTTTCATTACCATTTTTGTTTCATTGTTAGTTTTGTTCAGGGCCACGCGGCCTATACCGCCTCGTTTATCGTGTCATCTTCACTGGGTACCAGGTAGCTGATTAATATCTCCAGCTGGTGCCATCACAACTAATCTAAACATAGTCACTAGCCTACCGCCGTTTGCCTGGGAGGCACGGTAGTTTTCTACAACTAAATACCTCTGTTATCGTTATATAATAGACATCGCTGTGTATCCTTATTTACAAATACGTACATATTAGCTGACCTCCGATTTGTCCTTTTGTTTAATAATAGCTGCAAATTGTCTCTGTCTTTCATAGAATCTGTACTTTTGTATGACTGTGAAGCGTGGGCAATGAGCAGACAAGATGAAAAACATCAGTGAAGATGTGGTGATAATATACATACCATGCCCAGATAGAACAACAAATTACCAGGTCCCACTAGAAACAAAGGGAAAAACAGTATCTACAACATACTCTTTTCCACTCTTAATGTTTAAGTTTGAGCGAAATATGTCTTTTGCAGCGTGTGACATGAGGAAATTTGTCCTTTAAAATCACCTTGAATATATATCTTCATATATAAATATGCTATGAACACATATTTTGAAGCCGCAAATTTGACTTCAGGCATTATACTAATTGTTGAATGAGACATGAACGCCAAGGATGAACTACGTGGGCACCCGTTAATGAATGTTTGTTGTTTATTAGTAGTTGTTTTAGTTGTTTTTCTTGTTTCCGATCGGTACAGCAGTATTGATTTCACCTTAAAGCTAAATATGCATATACTATGCAGAATGCTTCTGCTAAATATGTTCACAGGAACTGACATTAACATACTTATATGCTTTTCTCACGCCGGTAGATCTCCGTTTTTTCGTCGTTTTATTAAATATTTCTAGTCAAATATCTTCATTTAATTTCTGTAATAAAATGTCTTCATCTAATTTAAATTGTCCACTGCCTTCATATAATTTATGTAATCAACAGACACTGCGCAGGATCTGCAATATTTAGTAGAGGCGGTTGTTGCACCCGGTGAACAACTAGGGTTAGAATTAAATTATAAAACGACACGGCTTATGATTGTCACTATGAAGAACGAAATACCACTATGTAATATACATGTAAATGGGAATATTCTGAAACAAGTGAGTAGATACAAGTATCTCGGAACAGTCATAACAACTGATGGGAGATGCCTTGAAGAGATTAGCACAAGAATCGCCGTGGCGAAGATAACCTTTTGCAAGCTGAAAAACGTATTGACCAGTAAAAAGATGGCAATTGCTACGAGAAAAAGAGTGTTGAACCTGTACTTTTGTATGAATGTGAAGACAATGAGCAGTCCCGCTGAATCTGCTGACTGTGGAACTGACGTTTCTGAGGAGAATGCAAAGCGACACATCGTGATTCGCTTCTCTGGCACCTATTTTGGGTATAGTTAGCGACCAGGGGCGTGATTTGAACCGCCAATGATACCACCTAGCTGCGTTACATACTCGCCCACTGCCACACTACCCCACCACACAGTCGGTTTCGACCCCGACAAGCGCTATGGCGGCAACTAGACATCCTTGTTATACATTTACGTCTTAATATACTCTTAGAAAACTCCGCCTAGGGTGGACACCCTTATCAACCAGGTTCGTGTTTCGACTCTCAAACGCTGCCTACAACACCACCTAGCTCCGTTACATACTCGACCACCACCCCGCACATACCAACCACACAGTGAGATTCGAACCTGTCGCATGGTAGGGGACCCACTAGAACCCCCAGTTACACATTGGTGATATCCCACTATGACCAACTACGCACCCCCGCCATCTTTCGCCACTTACCAACCCACCCCACACATCGTTCTTTGCGCTTAGTATTTTATTCCGACATCGCCCTTGATTAAAAACAGATGGCACCAGCGACCTCCCTCGACCCCGACACTGATATTCAACTGCCGGCAATATCGACTTTTTGCTCACAGATGTTCGCCGATCTTACCAAAGATACAAATACATCAACCCGTATCAGCCTGAGCACACCAATCGATTATGCAACCGTCTATACAAATGGGAACCTAATTAATGCATTACACCGGCTGACATATTCTGAATCAATTAGCAAACCTGCCCACCTAGTTCAATTGATCTTTCCATTGTTAACCCCGATGCTCTGATTAAAAAACGACAGCTGACACTTTAAAAAACGAGCAGGAGCTGGAAGGCATGAGGCAGGCCACAACCCACCCACCGCGAGACATGAGACATAGACGAGACATGAGACGAGAATGAGCAATGAGATATATCTCATTGCTCATTGCTCATTAAGATAGATAGAGACCCTCTTCTACTACTGAAGGGTTCTGAATGTCCTCCAGTTGCTCTCACTATGCATTCACTGTTGTTGTATAAGCTTCTACATAGGTTTGTTAGATGTGTACTCACTCCATATTGTTTAAGGATTTTCCACAGCTTGTTTCTATCTACTCTATCAAATGCCTTTTCTTGGTCGACAAAGGCTAAATAGAGTGTTTCGTTGAATTCGATTGATTTTTCTATAAGTTATCTAGAGCAAAAATTACACCTGTGCATTCTTTGTTTTTCCTAAATCCAAGTTGTGTTTCGCTTAGGTGGGGTTCTATAGTAATTCGTAATCTTTTCTCAAGAATTTTGCAAAATATTTTCCCAGTATGACTCAACAGTGAAATGCCTCTGTATTGTGTGCAGTCTCTTTTGCTGCCTTTGCTTTTCCAAATTGGGATAATTATGGCATTTCCCCAGTCTCGTGGTGTCAGTAGTTCTACCCAAACATGGTTGAATAGTCTATGTAGCCATGCTGTTCCTACTTCTCTTGCTGCTTTAATTAGTTCATTTGGTATTTTATCTTGTCCTGGTGATTTGTTCAATGGGGCTATTCTTACGGCTTCTATAATTTCTTCTTTAGGTATGCCTGGTTATAGTTCTTATGTAAAATCTGTGTCGGTTTCTTGAATTCCTGTCACATCTGATGGGATGTTGAGAAGTTGTTCGAAGTACTGTTTCCATCTTAATAGGATTTGTTTTTGTTCACTTATTGGTTCTCCATTTTCGCTGTTAATTTTTTCAGTTGGGCCAAATGATTCTCCTCTGGTTCTCATTGCACTTACTTTTTTGTAGACGTTTCTAGTTGCCCCCTTGTATTTTTTATTTAAGATTTCTCCATACTCCTCCCAGTCTTTTTGTTTTTCTGTCTTTACTATTCTATTTACATGTCTTCTCGCTATTCTGTATTCTATGTAATCGTATTCCTGTTTGCTCTTTGACCATTTTTTATATTTTTTCTTTTTGTCTTTTACAGCTTTCTTTACTTCTGCGTTCCACCAACTTGTTATTTTTTTATTCGTATTTTGCGTTTTTTCGTAGTTCCACGTGTTATTTTTGCAGTATTTAAAATGCTTGATTTGAACATCTTCCATATTCTTCTTCCACAGACTTTCTTTTTGTAGGTAATTCTTTCTCATACTTTTCCCTCACTGCCTCGTCTTTAAGGTTTTTTAAGTTTACTAATTCGCATGGCATGTATTTTCCTGGTCTCTGCTTTTTTCTACTGATGGTTCTTATTGTGACAACGACTGCTTTGTGGTCTGTGTTTATACTTAAGTTGGGCACTGCCCTTGCATCTAATATATTCTCCATGTCATTATAAAATTCCTCTACACTATCTTCTCTGCTTTCTCCTGTTGGGGCATGTATTTGAATGACTTTTATGACAAAAGCTTTGCCTATTAATTTTACCAATAGAACCCTATCTGACACTGCCCAATATCGTTTAATAGATTTTGATATTTCCAGATCCAAGATCATTGTTACGCCTCTTTGCTTTTTCTCTCCCCTAGTATATATAATCTTAAAATCCTCCCCTGTCTTAATCTCTGTCTCTTTCCATCTCGCCTAATACATTCCTAATATATACATATTTTCTCTTCCCATTTCTTGTTTGATGTTATCCAATTTTCCATCTGCGCTTAAAGTACGAACATTCCATGTTGCCAATTTCAGTGTTGCTATCCTTTTGTGACGTTCTGTGACTTGGCGAATCATGATGAACTAGTTATCTTTAAAGAAGGTAGTTTACCGTTGCTTCCCTTCCTGGCAGTGATCGTACTGGTCGGTGACCGTATCCATTGTCCCGTTAAAGAGATCATCAGCCTACCGTTGCGAAACTTGAGACCATAACCAACAACTATCTATTGGATGACCTCAAAATTCCATCAACCACCTGCCATCCGTGGTTTTCTTATGAAAAACACTTCTAAAACGGTTACGAAAAACATCACATTCTCCCCAGAAAATCGCAGACAGACCTTAGACTTTTAAAAATAATGAAGTAAGTCAATATCAGCCTATTAAGAGAGGCGAGAGACGGGGATGTGTAATGTCTTCAGATCTTTTTTCCCTGCACAGTGAAAATATTTCCAGAAATGTAGAAGATATGAAAGGAATCATTGGCAGACGAAACAGTAATAACATTAAATATGCGGATGATATAATGTTGATTGCAGACAATGAGCAGGATCTGCAACGTTTAGTAGATGCGGTTATTGCACACAGTGAACTACTGGGGTTAGAATTAAATTGTAAGAAGACACAGATTATGGTCGTCACTAGGAAGAAGGCAATACCACAATGTAATATACAAGTAAATGGGCATATTCTTAAACAAGTAAAATCGGTGCAATTATCTCGGAACAGTCATAACATCTTATGGGAGATGCCTTGAAGAGATTAGAACAAGAATAGTCATGGCGAAGATAACCTTTTGCAAGTTGGAAATCATACTGACCAATAAAAATGTGTTATTTGCAACGAGAAAAAGAGTCGTGAGGTGCTACATAGCTCCAGTGCTTTTGTATGGATGTGAAGTGTGGACAATGAGCAAACAGACCGAAAAACATCTGATGGCTGTGGAAATGTGGTTTTTGAGGAAATGCAAAGAAAACCATGGAGAGACAGAAAAACGAATGGCTAAGTCCTACAAGAAACAAACAAAAATCATAAACTTATTAGAGAAATTAGACGTAGACAGTCACAATTTTTTTTCATATTACGAGAAGAAATAAATTGGAGAACTTGGTGACAAATGGCAAGATTGAGGGGAAGAGAACAAGGGGAGGGCAGAGAAGTAAATACCTGGATGGCTTGGTCATGTGGCATGGTCGAGACAAGAACACTGAGCTGATCCACGACTCTGGTGAATGGCGAAACATGACCGCCTACGCTTATCGGCATTGCACATGATGATAAGAAAATCACAACAGCGGCCCTCTGCGAAAAACACAGTTATTCCGTCGCCATTTTATCGGAATCATTTTCCTATTCGATGAACATATTGTTAAAAATTTAGTATATATGAGAGGAATCTAGATTGGGGGACATTACATCAATAACATTAGATATACAGATGATACAGTATTGATTGCAGATAACGAACAGTATCTGCAACATTGAGGAGATGCGGTTATTGCATACTATGAACAACTTGGGTTAGAATTAAATTGTAAGAACGCAGAGATTATATTCGTCTTTAAAAGAAAAAACTACCACAATGTAATGTATGGGTAAGTGGGAATAGTATTAAAGCAATGTAATGTGTGGGTAGGTGGAAATAGTATTAAAACAGTGTAATGTGTGGGAAGTGGGAATAATATTAAAACAGAGAAATGGATGGGTAAGTGGGAATAGTATTTAAATAATGTAATGTATGGGTAAGTGGGGCCGGCTGCCTGGCCGAGGGGTTAGCAGCTTTCTCCGTTAATCCCGAATACTCTCGTAGTCAACGTGAGCGGACGAGAATTAGAAGTGGTTCGAGTCACGCTAGTGACTTATGAGAGTATGCAGCCGGTCGCTCAGAAAGTCGTGGCGTGCTGATGAGCGTAATCTAGCCTAGGAATCAACATACAGAAGAAAGATGCTGGTGTTGACCGCAATATCCTGAAACAGGATGGAAACGAGGGAAAAAAATGGGTAAGTGGGAATAGTATTAAAACAATGTAATGTATGGGTAAGTGGGAATAGTCAGCATGGCCGAATGGATAAGAACGTGGCCGAATGGATAAGAAAGATCGTCCGGTGGACTAAAATTTTTATTTCTCGTCCTTGACTTGGGGACGTAAATTAAAAGTACCTCTGAAGTCGGAGTGGGTGTCGCCTGATGGCGAGGGACACCGGTAATAGGGAAAGCTAATCCACATCCAAAATGCAGTCTAGTGCAACTAGAAGTATTATGTATGGAATACGCTCGAGTCCAAAGCGAGTGAGTGCAACAACAACAACAAATTATTAAACAAGTTAACTATCTCGGAACAGTTATAATATCTTGATGGGAGGTTCTCTTGAAGAGATTAGAACAAGAATCGCTATGGTGAATATAGCTTTTTTCAAGATGGAAAACATACTGACAAATAAACGAGTGTCAATAGCAGCTGGAATAAGGGTTGAAGTGCTACATAGAATCTGTAATTTTGTGTGGATGTGAAGCGTGAACAATGAGCAGACAAGCTGAACAATATCTAAGGTCAGTGGAGATGTGGTTTCTGAGGAAAATGCCAAGAATACCATGGACAGACAGAAAAACCAATGAACAAGTCCTACAAGAAACAAATGAAACCCGTAAACTGCTTAGAATATTAGACGCAGACAGACAAGATGTTTATGGGTACTTTATGAGAAGAAACAGGCTGGAAAACTTTGTAACATCTGGCAAGATTGAGGGGACAAGAACAACTGGAAGTCAAAGAAGTAGATATCTGAATGGCTCGGCCACATGGCATGGCCGAGACAAGAACACAGAGCTGATCCACGACTCTGGTGATCGTGTGAGATGGCGAAACATGGCCGCTCAAGTTAATCCGCATGGCACATGATGAATGTTCACCCCCTAGTTTACGTACTAAAATCCGTTCATTTTACAAGGTCGCTCTCTAGAATAATTCATGGCCATGATTGGTAAATGTAATGTGAATCTCACTGCTTAAAATCACCTTCTAATTGAACATTCCACCACGCGTCAACACACAAATTGCCATATTGCAGAAATACTTCAATAAAATCATCATAATGTGCCATGCCGATACGATTGGGTGGTCATGGTTCACCGTTTAATACAATCAGCAGTCTTGGATTCTTCCGATTCCGATTCCGATTTGTCGAAAAAAAAAAAGAAACTTTCCACCTCGTTGAACCCGTCTTAATGACGTTGGTTATAGTTGTGGTGGTTCATAGTGCGGTATAGGTTTTCTGGTCTTTTGTGCGTTGGTCAGCTTCTATTTCTGCATGTCTGGCCGAGTTCCTCTTTTTGCCATCCTTTTTGCTTCTGTCGTTTTGCTGGTGTGTCTGCTGTCATTATCGGTTTGCCCATCCCTCTCGTTTGGTGTTTTCTTGTCCGGGGCTGACCCTGGGGGTGGGAAGGGGGCTGTCTTTTAACATCTGTTTTCTTGTGCTTGCCCTGGGGGGGGGGGCGCCTGTTATCGCCTGGACTTGTTTTCTTGGGTCTTTGTTCAGCGGTTTTTTGTCAAGCGTAGGGGTCGGATTGTATCATCTCTCTTGTCCATCGTTGGGCAGGTTTCCTACCGTCTCCTCTTGTCCCACTCCGGAGGGGTTTCCTGCACGTCCCTCTTATCCATCGTCAGGGAGGTTTCCCATCGTCTTCTCTATCGTTGGGGCAATTTCCACCCTTCTCCTTGTCTCCCCCGTCGGAGAGGGTCGTTTCGTCTCTCTATTGTCCACCATTTGGGAGTTTTAACGCACCCTATATATTTTCCTATAGTCTGGTTTTCGTGTGGTCGAGTTTTTCCTCACTGTATTTTTATTTTGCTGTTGGCTTTATTTTATGTTGGTTATATTTCTTTCCCTGTTCTTGCAATGAATTGTTTTGTAAGCTTTTGTATTTCTTTGTCGCCTTCCACCTGTAGGCATTCCTTCATCGTCATCGCAGTGTTTCTTGTTTGGAAGTATTCTACTAGGTCCCTGCGTTCCTGGGCATAGGCTGTGCACGATAGTAGGTAGTGTTCTATAGTGTTTTCCTCCCGGCAATCAATGCAATGTGGTCGGGTGATTTTATCTTTCCATTTCCCGATTCTCAATCTCCATAGTTTCTTGTACGTTGGTATTTTTGCGTTGTCTTTCACTTGACTTTTTATACATGGCTCTCTGAGCATGTGGTAAGCGTGTCGTCCTTTATTGCTGTCTCTCCATTGTTGTTTCCATTTGTCGATTACTTGTTGTTTGATAATGCTTTTTGCCTCCAGAATGCCGAGTCCTGTGTTTACTATATTCTGGCTGCTTGTCCCGCGTTTTGCGGTCCTGTCTGCCCTCTCATTGCCAGTTATTCCTCTGTGTGTTGGTATCCATGCAATTGTGACCTGGCATCCCATACTTTTTAGTTTTGTTGTTAGTGTTAGTATTTTCTCTTTCAGGTCTTGTCTGTTCACTTTAGAGTGGTTGCCTAGCGCTTGTACTGCAGATAGTGAGTCCGTCAGTATAGTTAGTTTTATAGGGGGGTTCTCTGTTGCTATTTCTAGTCCTTTCATAATTCCTACTAGTTCTGCCGTGTATACCGATGCATTGTCTGTTATTTTGTACTCCTTTTGGATGTTCCGGTATGGTACTACTACTCCTGCCCCTACCTCCCCATTCTCGTTCTTTGATCCGTCTGTGTATATAGTGAGGTTGTCCGTGCTTATTTGTCTTATGTATTCCTCCGCTATGTCTTTGGCTTCCCTGTCCTCTGTTGATTTATTAATTATGGTCGCGAGTGTCGTATCCGTAAATGGTAGTTCTAGCTCCCATTGGGGTGTTGTTTGTCTGTGAACTTTTGTTCGTGCCAGTGCCCTGGCTAGTTTCTCGTCCGCGTTCATCTCTTGTGCAGCTGTCCATCCTGCTGGTGTTTGCGTCTTTTGTATGGGTATTCCTCCCCATTTGCTTCTGTTTTCTTCGAATGCACTGAACGCGGGGTGTCTTGTATCCTTCGCAGCCTTTATCCAGTAGTTGTACACTAATTGCTTTCTTCTCAGTTGTAGTGGAAGTACTCCTAGTGCTACCTCTAGGGCTTCCCTTGGTGTTTGCTTGCCTGTTCCTAGGATAATGCCCAGCGCTTGGTTCTGTATTGAGTCCAGTCTTCGTTTTTTGTGTTCCGGTGCAGCGTCGTATACTATGCTTCCGTATTCTATTCTTCCTCTGATCAGAGATTTGTATAGCATTAGCATCGTTTTTGTATGGGCTCCCCATCCACTGCCTTTAATTACTCTTAGAATATTTATTGTCTTTTTGCCTTTTTCGACTGTCTGGTCTATATGTTTTCTCCAGCTTAGTTGTTCGTCTAGTGTCATCCCGAGGAATCTTGTGTTTTTTGTTCTCTTTATATTCTTCCCTTGGATCTTGATGACCCCGTCCGTGTAGTTGCATGTCCTTTACAGGGCGTAGAAGTCAACCCCAGCATTTTTAACTGTTCGTGATTCCTGGGCAAGCTTACGTTTAGTAATTTGCCATTACTTTCTGAACGACCGGCACCCATACCATTTCATAAAAAAAACCAATCGGTTTGTTGCCAAATCGCCCATAGTTGTGTTTCGAACGCGGGTAAGCGGGATTAGGAAATGCGTCCGTAACACCTTCGCCACGGAGATGGCAGTCTTGGATTAGGTCTGTGTTATTACCTCAGTTATGCCATAAGGCCACACCTTCGGGGTATTTATCTCAGTGCCTACCCCTTGCTCTTTCCCCATAAATTTTGCCAGTTGTCACTATGTTTTCTCGTTTATGTCTCTTCATTGCATCTGAGACAATGTATTTCAAATGACTGTTACCGAAACATTTACTCGCAAGCATAAGCTTGTAAAAAAGCGTTTTTTAATTTTTTGTGCGAACGCTGAGACAGCGCAAATCCACACGGCTCGTCATGCTGATAAACCGTTTACAGTATTCTGTACACATACTTCAAAAGCCAATCTCGAGGTCAGAAAAATATGTTGCGCTTATCTGTAACAAATGACAGTACTTTTTTTTTTTTTCGTTATAAAGGCGCTTTTCTCCGAGTTTCTCCTCTAACCAGCGACTGGTGGCTGCCCTCGCCAGCGATCCTCAAGAATCTGCAGCTTGCAAAGCTCGAGAATCGGGGCAGGAAAGCCTTCGTCGTTTAAGAAGAATCATTCTTGGCCTGTTTCATTATATAATTATCAACCTAGTATAGCCAAGATGCAGCCGTGTACAAGTGTCAGATGGGCAGAATTTCTATTATTGCTTTTGTTAGCGACAATTCTTTGTGGACATGCGCAGTCAGTCTCTGCTATAGAAGGCGCGAGCATCGATGACAACAAACTTTGCCAGAGATTAAGGTAATTTTTGGTTTTAGAACTTTTTATACTCACTGGGGCGTACAGGGTAAATGGTGCTAACCCCATGTTTGTATAAACTAGTCAACAGTCGCTGGGTCATGTGGTTCACAACGGCCGCCTTTACTTCTCATGACATTTCCTGGCACCATTTTAGGCTGCTCTACCCAAGGAAAGGTTATTGATTTCAGCTTACTAATTATATCCAGTCCGCTCTTTTAGATGTCGATTAATTATTTCATATATATATATATATATATATATATATATATATATATATATATATATATATATATATATATATATATATATATATATATATCTGTGTGTGTGTGTGTGTGTGTGTGTGTGTGTGTGTGTGTGTGTGTGTGTGTGTGGGTGGTTAGTTTTCGCCTCATTCTGCTCCTCCACCTTCTTATTCTTCTTCCTCTTCATTCTCGTCCTCGTCCACCCCCATAGCCTAGTCTTCCTTCACCTCTTCCTTCATAGATCTCCCATTTGAGCATAGTTCCATGTCATCCTAACTCCTCATGTTCTCAGTCATCGCTTGCAGCTAATTCCGCATCTTTCCCAGTTTTGCCAATTTCTGTTTCGTTTGATCTTCTCCATGTGCAGATTGGCATGGTTCTTAATCTTCCGGTGTTCTTATACCGAGGTAGCGGGTTCAAGTCTTACGCTGGTCGGTTTGAATAAAATGTTGATTTGTAGTCCTTGACTTGAAGTTGTAAATTACAAGTACCTCAGAAGCCGGGGTGGGTTCGCTTGTTGGCGAGATACACTGTCAATAGGGAAAGCTAATCCACACGCAAAAATCAACACATTGCGTTCTCTTGTAGTAGAATGTGTATGGACTACGCTTGAGTACAAAGGAAGCGAGCCGATCTATGAAAAGATACTGATCCATGTATGATAAAGCCCTGTGCAATGAAGTCATATCCCAGTGATTAAACGTTTTTAAACTATAAACTGGCTTTCTCAACGTGTATCATATCAAGCAACGGAGTCTTTTTCTCATCTCTTTATTAATTGGATTGTATTTACTTACCAGGGTAAGTTAATTAGTAATAAACTCTCAGTTCTATGCAGCCGGTTTGGGAGGACTGATAAAACGATGGGACAAGTGCATTAATGTTGTTGAAAATTATGTTGAGAAATACAGGGACAATGTACGTATAAAAATAAACTGGTTTCAAGTTGTTATCATAGTTAGTTATTTTTCTACAGCCATTTGTGGCTTACTTATTAACTTACCGTCGTATATCCATAAGCTCGGCATTTCTGATTGTGTGATACCGTTTTTAGTATTCTATTCTGCTCAGTTGGAGAGCTACCTGGGCGTAACAACAATGGAAGAATCGTAAACAATCTTAGGTATGCTGATGATATAGTGTTACTAGCAGAAAGTGAGCAAGAGTTTTTATTATTATTATTAAGTGCCTTGTCGATAAGCCTTGGCGATCATGTTTCGCAACCTCACACGATTGCCAGAGTCGTGGATCAGCTCTGTGTTCTTGTCTCGACCATGCCATGTGGTCAAGCCATCAAGGTATTTACTTCTCTGCCTACCCATTGTTATTTTCCCCTCAATCTTGCCAGTTATCACCAAGTTCGCTAGATTATTTCTTCCAGTAATGTGTCCAACAAATTGTGGCTGTCTGCGTCTAATTTCTTTAATCGGTTTACGGATTTCATCTGCTTCTTGTAGGGCTTGCTTAGTGGTTTTTGTGCAAAAATGGCATCTGTGCATTCTTTGTTTTTCCTATATCAAAGTTGTGTTTCGCTTAGCTGGGGTTCCATAATAGTTCTTAATTTTTTTTTCAAGAATTTTGCAAAATATTTTCCCAGTATGACTCAACAGTGAAATGCCTCTGTATTGTGTGCAGTCTCTTTTGCTGCCTTTGTTTTTCCAAATTGGGATAATTATGGCGTTTCCCCAGTCTTGTGGTGTCTGTTGTTCTACCCAAACGTGGTTGAATAGTCTATGTAGCCATGCTGTTCCTACTTCTTTTGCTGCTTTAATTAGTTCATTTGGTATTTCATCTTGTCCTGGTGATTTGTTCAATGGGGCTAATCTGATGGCTTCTATAATTTCTTCTTTCAGTATGTTTGGTTCTAGTTCTTCGGTGACATCTGTGTCGGTTTCTTGAATTCCTGTCACATCTGATGGGATGTTGAGAAGTTGTTCGAAGTACTGTTTCCATCTTATTAGGATTTGCTTTTGTTCACTTATTGGTTCTCCATTTTCGTTGTTAATTATTTCTGTTGGGTCAAAGTGTTCTCCTCTGGTTCTCATTGCACTCATCTTTTTATAGAAGTTTCTAGTTGTCTCCTTGTCTCCCAGTCTTTTTGTTTTTCTCTCTTTACTATTCTATTGACATGTCTTCTCGCTATTCTATATTCTATGTAATAGCATTCCTGTTTGCTCTTCGACCACTTTTTATATTGTTCCTTTTTGTCTTTTACAGCGTTCTTTGCTTCTGCGTTCAACCAACTTGTTATTTTCTTTATCCGTGTTTTGCGTTTTTTCGTGGTTCCACATGTTATCTTTGCAGTATTTAAAATGCTTGATTTGAACATCTCCCATTCTTCTTCCACTGTATTTCTTTCTATAGGTAATTTTACAACGATTTCAGTTAGCTCTTTTTCATAATCTTCCCTTACTGCCTTGTCTTTGAGGTTTTTTAAGTTTACTGATTCGCATGGCATGTATTTTCCTGGTCTTTGCTTCCTTCTACTGATGATTCTTATTGTGGAAACGACTGCATTGTGGTCTGTGTTTATACCTAAGTTGGGCACTGCCCTTGCATCTAATATATTTCTTTCTGTTATTTCTTGTTAATATAAAATCAGTTTGGCTTTTAGTATCTAGATCATTCCATTTATACCAGGTATATATTTCTGAGCCTTTGTGTTTATAGAATGTATTTGTTATATAAAGGTCGTGTTGGCTGCATAGCTCTATCAGTCTACTTCCGTTATAATTTCTTTCATTATGTTGGTCTCCAAATGCCCCAAGATGTTTTTCTATGCCCGCTCTGTTATGTCCTAGTCTTGCATTGAAGTCTCCCATAACTATGATGTTGTCCTGCTTATCTATTTTATTGGATGTCTTCGTAGAAGTCCTCGTATTCTTGCTCATTATTATTTGTATTACATGGTGTACATATGTTGTAATTGTTTGTTCTTTTATTCTCACTGTTATGATTCTTTCTGATATATATTTTATGTCTAGTATTCCTCTTGCTAGCCGTGGTTCAATAACTATTCCCACACCGTGTCTTGCCCTTTCTTGCTGTTCCACTCCAGAGTTGACAAACGTGTAACTGTGGTGGATCTCCTTGCATCCTTCCCCCTTTATTCTGGTGTCCGCTATTCCCATCAGCCCAATTTTTCTCTCTCCCATTGTCTCTATAAGTTCTTCTTCTTTACTATTAAAACCGCAGACTTTCATTGTGCCTATTTTTTGAATCGCTGATCTACCTCGTAGTACATTAACATTGCCGGGTCTGTATCCATTAGGGTCAGTCCGTTTATACTTCTTAGTTTTTCTTCGAGCAGTATGAAGATCCCCTGCCGGCTTGCTCGGCCAGTCGAAAGTTTAGAACAAAAATCTGATCACAGGGAGTCCATCCCCTATGGCGAGCCATATCCCCGTTAGCCCATGCCCTCGCGGTCATGGTTTCCCAGTCTGCACCACGTGGAGGTGGGGTTGACTTGTGTAGTCTGCGGGTATCGGCAGGTTACGAATTTTCACTTTTCACCCCTACTAGGTGAGGCTAGCCGATCCTAACCGTGCTGGCTGCAGGGCCAGGCGTAGTCCACACCTCACCCGCATATCTAATGCTATTGGTGTTACGTCCTCTAATTGTGATTCTTCTCATATCTTCTAAATTTCTATAAAAAATAAATAAATAAATAAATAAAAAATAGTTTCACTGTATAGGGAAAACAGATCTGGAGACATTTACACATACCTGTCGCACACTTCTATTAATATGCTGATATTGACCTACTTCATTATCCATCCTTATGGCAGCTTGTTATTTCCAATGTGTTTTTTTTAGGAAGGTCTTTCCCATAAATTTGTAGATCTGCAAGCATCTTCTTCATGTTGGATGTCTCACTTTATTGAAAGCCTCTGTGTGGTCAATGAAGCAAATGTGTGGAGCAAGAATTACAAAACCTAATGGAATAAGTAAACAGGCATAGCGCAGAATGTGGCTTAGATATTAATATCCAAAAACAACAATCACTATGATAATTAGCATTGGAAAGGAGAGGCCATAATGAACATCACAGTAAATGGGGAGATATTACAATATGATGGCAGAAGTGAAACAGAAATCAAAAAGAGTATAGGAATGGTTAAAAAGGTTTTAACAACATGAAATCAGTATGAACATCTAGAGAGATTAACAATGCATTAAAAAATGAGAACTGTCAAATGTTATGTATATTCAACACTACTATATGGCGCGGTAGCCTGGACAATGAACAAGCAATTAGAAAGTCGAATAGAGGCTCCGGAGATGTTGATATACCGAAGAATATGCCGTATGTCATGGAAACAAAAACAATCAAATACCGAGGTCCTAGAAAGACTGGGAATTAAAAGAGAGTTGAAAGAAATTTAAAAACAAAAAAAGGGGCAAGTGAAATATTTCGGCTGAGTCGCCAAACTGGCCAAAGTTTTAGTTATCACCTGCATCCCTGTGGATTTGAAGTTTCTCCACCGGTCTGACACAAAGGTTCACAAAGGTTTTCTAAGCTTGGAGAGGAGAAGGAGAGTTTTGCAGCAGTTCCCTAGGAGATGGAGCTTCGGTACCCAGTCATGAGACAAACCTCTACGCTAACCCCACTTCTATAGACGCAAGTCCTTCCCAGGGCTCAGACGACCTGCATGCAAATGCATGGCAATCAATCATGTGCCATGCCGGAAAGCGTGGGCGGTCATGACTCGCCATTTCACTCGATCACCAGAGTTGTGGATCAGCTCAGTGTTCCTGTCTCGCCCATGCCATGTGACCAAGCCATCCAGGTATTTTCCTCTCGGTCTTCCCCTTGGTCTGTTGCCTTCGATCTTGCCAGTTGTCACTAAGTTCTCCAATCCATTTCTTCTCATAACATGTCCAAAAAATGTTGACTGTCTACGTCTAATTTCTCTAATGCATGGCACTTACAGTGATATAACTCTGTCTTCTAGTGGATTCACAGCCCACCAACAATCCATCCATCCAGCTAACCATAAAACCAACCGACCAACCGACCAACCATCCAACTAACTAACCAGCCAATCATCCAATCAGCTAACCATTCATCCATGAATGATTGGAATTGCCGAATGTAAGACGGGCCTGCGTGCCCAATTTGTTACCCTCTGAAAATAAAGATCGTTCGTTCGTTCCAACCAACCACCCATCCAGCCATTCATCCATCCAACCAACCAACCATCCAATCATCCAATCAACAAACCAGTCAACCCAGGCATCCATCCATCCAACTAACCAACCAACCCACCAACCAACCAACCATCCAGTCATCCAACCAGTCAAACCAAGAATCAATCCATCCAACCAACAATCTAAAGAACCAGCTAACAAACCAGGCAATCGGCAAACCAACCAGCTAACCAACCAACTAGCCAGCCAACCAACCATCACATCAACCATCTAATCAACCAACCATCCAAACAATCAAATCAGCCAACCAATCAGCCAACCAAACAACCTAGCGTGCAGAAATGTCCTTATTCAGAAAATATTCAGAATCAAATAGTCGTAATTTTTTTTTCTTGGGGGGGGGGGGGGGGAGGAGATGTTAACGTTTTGACAAGAGCAGTTTTGTATAACCTGTTGACAAACGGAAATATAAAAGATAATAGAGTCAGAAGTCGCCAGTGGAAGGAACAGCATTGTTGATCAACAGAGAAGACTATCGGTAAACAGTAACACAAATATTGCATGGATATGGAGGGAACATGGTCGCCCACGCAGCACGGTATGCCCCTATGATACTAAAAGTTAGGGACTCTCCTTGCGGGAGTTGATAAGATGCTGCTGTAGGGTTCTGAACTTTGGGAAAATGAGATAACTGCCCTAACGGTTAAGTAAAAAGGACGTTTAGGAAGGTCGTAAACGAAATATAAATCAGAGATGTTGAAGTTATGACACACACAACTTGCAGTCTCCGAAAAAATGTTACGTTTTCTGGCAAGGTCGCGTGTCACACGCCACGCGTTGTAAGCTCGCGCTCATTTATTTTGACTAGGAGACATGTTTGCAAAATACAAGCAAAATTTCTCATGTTATGAAATTGTGAGCAAGAATATTCATGTTATAAAATTTGCGAGCAACAATTCTCAAGATATGAAATTGCGAGCAACAATTCTCAAGATATAAAATCGCGAGCAACAATTCTCAAGATATGAAATTGCGAGCAACAATTCTCAAGATATAAAATCGCGAGCAACAATTCTCAAGATATAAAATCGCGAGCAACAATTCTCAAGATATGAAATTGCGAGCAACAATTCTCAAGATATAAAATCGCGAGCAACAATTCTCAAGATATGAAATTGCGAGCAACAATTCTCAAGATATATAATTACGAGCAACAATTCTCAAGATATGAAATTGCGAGCAACAATTCTCAAGATATTAAATTGCGAGCAAGATTTCTCAATTATGAGACTGTAAGCAACAATTCTCATTATGAAAACACAAGCAACCAATTCTCATGTTATGAAAACACACGCAACAATTCTCCTGTTGTGAACATGCATACAAGCAACAGTTCTGAAGTGAACACATTTTTACAGACAATACGTACACCGCGTCCGGACATTAATCTATTTCTATAATGTCCTCCTCTAAAAATACTGGAGAGTTTTGACCATCATAGACCATAACTTTAGAAAGGGAAAATCCCAATTGCACTTCCTAGTGGTAGAGGTTGGGAAACACACCACGGTGTGGCTAACGCAGTCCTGGGGACCGAGTATCCACCGGGATAAGTAGACAACTCTGCAGCTGAGCAGAGTGGGGCACCCACTTGTCCTGAAAGTCGGAAATGGCTGCCAAAGGTTGAGGTAACAGACCCCCATGTGGATGTGGAAGGCAAGAGAAAACCACCACATTATCTTCCCAAGAATTCATGACAAAACACATTTAAGAGACAGTGAACGGCGTTAATGGCTGTCTTAGGACATCCTCGTCCGGTAGGGACACCCATGAGTCACAGGTGACACCAGACCGTCATCCAGCTACTGATTGCAAAATCATAGCAAAAGATCTACAACATTTGTTGGACATTGTAGTAACCGAGTGTGCAAAAAAGGACTCTCCTTGAATATCAAGAAAACAGTAACAATGGTGATATCAAAGAAAATGGTGACACCAAAATGTGACATGGAAATAGAAGAGAAATTTCTTAACCAAGTGAATAATTTTAAATTCCTAGGGGTATTTATAACATTAGATGAAAGATGCACAGCAGAGATTAAGAGCAGAATAGGAAAAGCAAAAGCCGCATTTCAGAAAATGAAGAGCATTTTATGCAATAAGTCCCTATTATTGAATTTAAATACCATGAAAGAATACCATGGACAGACAGAAAAACCAATGACCAAGTACTACAGGAGACAAATGAACATCGTAAACTGATTAGAGAAATTAGACGTAGACAGTCAAAATATTTTGGGCATGTTATGAGAAGAAATGGATTGGAGAACTTAGTGACAACTGGCAAGATCGAGGGGAACAGACCAAGAGGAAGACCGAGAGGAAAATACCTGGATGGCTTGGCCACATGGCATGGACGAGACAGGAACACTGAGCTGATCCACGACACTGGTGATCGAGTGAAATGGCGAGTCATGACCGCCCACGCTTTCCGGCATGGCACATGATTGATTGATTGATTGAATTTAAGAAAGAGAATGCGGAAGTGCTATATAGAACCTTTTTTGCTGTATGGCAGTAAATCTTGGAATATATATGAACAAATTAGGAAGAACTTAGGAAGCAACAGAGATGTGGTTCCTGAGACAAATGTTGTGAATTCCGTGGACTGCCAAAGTAACTAACAACGATTGTCTGAAAGAGGCTAATGAAACTAGAACATTATTTCAACAATAAGAAAGAGACAAAACAGCTTTCTTTGGTCATGTGATGAGAAGAGAGGCACTGGAGAACATCGTGTCAACTGGAAACTGGAGGGGAAGAGAGGCAGGAGCAGACCAAGAGAAATGATGCTGGATGGATTGAGACGGTGGTATGGAGGAATATCATCAGCAGAGCTGATTTAGAAAACCAAAGACCGACATCTGTGGAGAATCATGAACGCTACGCAGCTGGCATGGAATGTTATGGTGATGATGATAATGACGTTACAAAGTTTATTTTTTTTATTTGTTTCCTCAGTTATAATGGATACCGTATTCCAGGAGTTGCTCAGAAGTGTAAAACATAAGAGAAGTAATGTGCCTTACAACCTTTGATACCAATACTTTTTCTGTTTACGTTGTAATTGTTGGTATAGCTCAGAAGTTGTTATGTCATCCCCTGGTTCGCGCAGATCTGGTACAATACACGGACTAAATCCAGATCTGGTACGATTCACGGCCTAGTGCAGACCTGGTACGATTCACGGCCTAGTGCAGACCTGGTACGATTCACGGTCTAGTGCAGATCTGGTAGGATTCACGGTCTAGTGCAGATCTGGTACAATTCACGGTCTAATGCAAAACTGGTACGATTCACGGCCTAGTGCAAATCTGGTACGATTCACAGTCTAGTGCAGATCTGGTAGGATTCACGGTCTAGTGCAGATCTGGTAGGATTCACGGTCTAGTGCAGACCTATTACGATTGACGGTCTAGTGCAGATCTGGTACGATTCACGGTCTAGTGCAGATCTGGTACAATTCACGGTCTAGTGCAGATCTGGTAGGATTCACGGTCTAGTGCAGATCTGGTACAATTCACGGTCTAGTGCAGACCTATTACGATTGACGGTCTAGTGCAGATCTGGTACAATTCACGGCCTAGTGCAGATCTGGTACAATTCACGGTCTAGTGCAGATCTGGTACAATTCACTGTCTAGTGCAGATCTGGTACAATTCACGGTCTAGTGCAGACCTATTACGATTGACGGTATAGTGCAGATCTGGTAGGATTCACAGTCTAGTGCAGATCTGGTAGGATTCACGGTCTAGTGCAGATCTGGTAGGATTCACGGTCTAGTGCAGATCTGGTACAATTCACGGTCTAGTGCAGATCTGGTACAATTCACGGTCTTGTGCAGACCTATTACGATTGACGGTCTAGTGCAGACCTGGTAGGATTCACAGTCTAGTGCAGATCTGGTACAATTCACGGTCTAGTGCAAAACTGGTACGATTCACGGCCTAGTGCAAATCTGGTACGATTCACAGTCTAGTGCAGATCTGGTAGGATTCACGGTCTAGTGCAGATCTGGTAGGATTCACGGTCTAGTGCAGATCTGGTACAATTCACGGTCTGGTGCAAAACTGGTACGATTCACGGCCTAGTGCAAATCTGGTACGATTCACAGTCTAGTGCAGATCTGGTAGGATTCACGGTCTAGTGCAGATCTGGTACAATTCACGGTCTAGTGCAGATATGGTAGGATTCATGGTCTAGTGCAGATCTGGTACAATTCACGGTCTAGTGCAAAACTGGTACGATTCACGGCCTAGTGCAAATCTGGTAGGATTCACGGTCTAGTGCAGATCTAGTAGGATTCACAGTCTAGTGCAGATCTGGTACAATTCACGGTCTAGTGCAAAACTGGTACGATTCACGGCCTAGTGCAAATCTGGTACGATTCACAGTCTAGTGCAGATCTGGTAGGATTCACGGTCTAGTGCAGATCTGGTAGGATTCACGGTCTAGTGCAGACCTATTACGATTGACGGTCTAGTGCAGATCTGGTACGATTCACGGTCTAGTGCAGATCTGGTACAATTCACGGTCTAGTGCAGATCTGGTAGGATTCACGGTCTAGTGCAGATCTGGTACAATTCACGGTCTAGTGCAGACCTATTACGATTGACGGTCTAGTGCAGACCTATTACGATTGACGGTCTAGTGCAGACCTGGTAGGATTCACAGTCTAGTGCAGATCTGGTACAATTCACGGTCTAGTGCAAAACTGGTACGATTCACGGCCTAGTGCAAATCTGGTACGATTCACAGTCTAGTGCAGATCTGGTAGGATTCACGGTCTAGTGCAGATCTGGTAGGATTCACGGTCTAGTACAGATCTGGTAGGATTCACGGTCTAGTGCAGATCTGGTAGGATTCACGGTCTAGTGCAGATCTGGTAGGATTCACGGTCTAGTGCAGATCTGGTACAATTCACGGTCTAGTGTAGATCTGGTACAATTCACGGTCTTGTGCAGACCTATTACGATTGACGGTCTAGTGCAGATCTGGTAGGATTCACAGCTCAGGATACGTTGTGCTTACATATCCAAGATACGATACGATACCTTAACACTTTAAACAAATCCAAGTGTAGTCCATACACATGCTACTACGTCTAGTACACTAGACTGATGTTTGCGTGTGGATTAGCTTTCCATATATTACCAGTGTCACTCACCATCAGGCGAACCCACTCCGACTTCTGAGGTACTCGTAATTTACGTCTCCAAGTCAAGGACGAGAAGTCAACATTTTAGTTCAACTGACCGGTGAAGGGGTTGAACCCGCTACCTAGTCATCAACACACCGGATGTTTAAGAACGAGTGCTCTTATCCATTCTACCACGCCGACCTGCTTATCCATTATTTGTCTTCATGGATTCTAATCCCTACACGGCCAGTTGTACTTAAATGCTGACTACTCGTTCAGAAAGCAATGGCAAACTACTGAAGGTAAAATTGTCCAATGCGTCACAAACACCAATGTGGGGATGGAGGTGACTGTGCTGTCATGCAAGGGACATGCAATTTTAACAACTGTTTCAATCAGCTTTTACGTTTTCAGCTTCCGTACTGCGGTATTAGCTAGAAGTAACGTATCTTCGATGTTTGCTCATCATCATTGTCGTCATTATTATTTATTTAGTTACTTATTTATTTATTTATTTATTGCCGGTATCTCTGGCCGAGGGGTTACACGACTTTCTTCGTAATCCCGTTTATCCACGCAGGATAACTCAGCGCGCGAGAATTGGAAGTTGTTTATCCCGCGTTGGTGACTTGCGGGATAACTGAGCCGGCCGCTCAGAAAGCAATGGCAAACTACTGAGCGTAATCTTGCCAAGAAATCAACAATCAGCTGAAAGATGCCGATGTTGACAGCGATGTCCTGTAAAGGATATGCGAATTAAAAAAAAAACAAAATATTTATTATTATTAGTAGTAATAGTATGAGTTTTGGCTTGGTGCCCCTTTACTTTTGCGTACACTGATTTACTTCTGTTGCAGCCATTTATCCTCTATATGTGTTTCTTCTGCTATTTATCCTCCACACGTGCATATTTATGCAGCCATTCATCATCCACGCGTGCTTTTTCTGCATTTATCCCCCACACGTGATTTATTTATGCAGCCATTTATCACACACGTGTGCTCATTCTGCAGCCATTCATCATCTACATGTGCATATTTCTGCAGCCCTTTATCCCCCACGCGTGCATATTTCTGCAGCCATTTATCCCCCACGCGTGCATATTTCTGCAGCCATTTATCCTCCACGTGTGCATACTTATGCTGCCATTCATCCACCACACATACTCATTTCTGCAACCATTTATCCACCACACGTGCTTATTTATGCAGCCATTTATCACACACATGTGCTTACTTATGCAGCCATTTATCCTCCATACGTGCACATTTCTGCAGCCATTTACCCTCCACACGTGCATATTTCTGCAGCCATTTATCCACCACACGTGCTTACTTTTATCAAAACTGTCATTTACTGTCAATATATGGCAGGGTGTATGGCAGGGGGGTCTTTGAGCCTGAAGAATTAAGGTCGCCTGGCTAGTGCAGACGCCGCGAACTGTGCAGGTTAGAATTCTCTTTTTGCCCCTCACAGAAAAAAAATCCCACCTTACCGAGGATTCGAACCCGGGTCTCCCAAAGGAGAATCATGCGTCCTATCCACTCGGCCAGCCGCTCCTCACATAAGAAGACCAGAGGGCGGGTCAGGTGTTTAATAGCTGACCTCGTTAGACCTCGCGGCCTCTAAGAGGAGCTCCATCATAGATTCCAGAGGGCTGGGAATCATACACAGGTTGTTGCATGTGCATATTTCTGCAGCCATTTATCCCCACAAGTGCTTATTTCTGCACGCGCATATTTTTGCATACATTTATCTTTATCGCCCAAGCGGGCTTATTTCTGCACGTGCATATTTCTACAGACATTGGGTATTTCCTATCCTATGGCACTTACTCTCACTATACATTTAAATATGCTTGTTATATATACACCGCTTGCTTGTTGGCGCGGTGTTCGTGTGTTCGAATTCCCATCGAGGTGAATTGTTTGGGCACTTAGTTTGACATAGGATTGATGATGAGTGCTCAACCTTGCAAAATACCCCAAAGCCTTGTGTATTCATCACCTCTGGCAACAAAAGTCTAACTTCTGGCTTTCACGCGGTGAGACTTTCAACTTACACGAAAAGGGGTGACGGCGAGTCTCTGGCGCCGTAAAACCAGACAGGTCTAGATAAGTATGTACGTACTACAGACACTACTATTTGAACTAGGCAGCCAGCATAAGGTCACCATACAGTCGATACCATCTCACTGTGGAATGCCCGGAAACGAGAGTGCTTATCAACTAGCTGAGGACGGAGCAATAGAATAAATTTATGATGTGCCTGTTACATACCACCACAAGAAAAGAAGGATCAAATCAATCAGGAAGCCACCAAAACCATCTCAAGATGATTAACACGTTATGGACAGACGAGACAAAATCATTATTCCGATCCTCCGAACTCCGAACAAGACACAATAGATTGCGCAACTAAATTCAAGATTGGCAAATGAGACATGTATTCACGTGGATTGGCGTCGCAGACAGCCGATCACATACTCAAAGACTGCACCAAAATAAGGCACATCTAGGCACACCTTCAGGCCTGGAGACGCAACAGCGAAGATAAACTATATGAACCATTGCGTGAACTAAAAAAGACAGCGAAGTTCCTACATAATACAATATTGTAGATATAGACAAATTTCAAGTGAACGAATGAAGAAAACACAGCCTAAAATATATATCGAGAAATGCAATAGAAAGTGAAAGCATCCGGTGTGATATTGACCATATAAAAATATGGAACTTTCACCATATACCTCACAAGGCATGGTGAACTGTCCTGTATCTTCATATAGACTGGGACACGGGCTTAGCGAAACTATGAGGTCACTATGTTTTGTGGTGTATATGAACAATGCTGATCTAATACAATAACAACGATGTTCTTTTTATCCTCCATAGACAAGACATTTCACTCCTGCTGCAACAAGTTTATGCCGAGACCCCATACCCGGTGTTTCTGAAAGAGATGCTTCCAGATTGGATTGAGGCGTTTCTACCAGATGTATGCAGAAAACAGAGGAAACATACAGCAAACCACTCTTCAAAGAATGGACACATTGGACGTCGCCGAACAACATGGCCGTTTCGTTGGAATGATTTTGCTAGTAGCAAACAGAAGAACATGCTTCATATAGAAAAGAGCATTAATGAAAATCGTTTAGTTATTCCAAAAGAGAATACAGTTGCTGGAAAAAACTTTATTCGAAAGAGACGAGGTACTTCTACGCATGAATTGAGTTATGCCCGTGTTGAAGACCCTCTCTTTAGAGCGAAACGGTTTTTGGTTCATGGTTTATTTGGAGGTACTGGATTTTGGGGGATGCCTCTTAACAGATTCAACCCTGGTCAAATAAGACCATCCATGCAGTTGATGGACTATTCTATGAGAATCATGTATCCTCATATGACCACTTTAATCAATGACAACCCTGCCTCTAGACGCCAAGGAAGAGGCTACATGCGAGGTAATGACAATTTAAGAACAGCGGCATTTGGCAGTGCTTATCTGAGAAACAAAAGGGAAGTGAGTGAAACAAAGGAAGATAAATCAGCTAATATGAAACGAAGAACGAAGAGATTTCTGTTTGGAGAGGCTGCAGAAATCCAAGCAATGCCGTCGTTGTTCAGCATAATGATGGGAACCGCTCAAGATCCAAACACAGGCAAGCCGATTGAGTTCGGGGGTGACATTATGAAACATATGATCGTGAACTCATTTACATCGCAACTTCCACTGCTTGCCCAACCACCACCCGGCAAGGAGCCAAACGAGCTGGTAAAGATAATGGCGCCTGTTTGGTACTTCTCTAACATGCAGCAAGCCATTGCCCCCCAGTCGAGTAGAGGCACCAGAACTGTTAACCGCAGGACTTACGACCGGAAACAAAACCAACATGGTTACTATGGGGACATTGTTCCAGGCAAGAGAAGGAGGAGGTCGCGGCAGTAAGAAACCATTGGTAGCTTTGGTTACAATGATATTAACATTGATGGCATCTCGATCCCTCCTAGAGCATTTGAAACATTCTATATTAAGACCCAGTGATTCTTGTGGGCGTGCAACATCTAGCGTTGAACCTGTCTGGGCATACCGTAAAGATTCTGGGCATACAGATGAGATATTAGGACCCAGTACTACATGTGGGTGGGTAACATGAAACGATGTACTAAAAGAAGTCCTAGGCACATCGAAAAGATGTATGAAAGAATATTTCGAGTCGCTACACAGCCGACTTTGAATGAATAGATGGTGTTGAATGACATTGGCACCGTGGCGACCATTGTAAAGTCAGATTTTGTTTCGTGAACCCTTGTTTACCGCGTTAAATACTTATGATTTACAATCAAAGTGTGAAACAGTAATTTTCCCAAAATGCTCTACGTTTGTGTGGCTTTGATTGACTGTGATTAATAATAAAGATTACCGCTTTAGGAAAATTCTCTCCACGTTTCTGACCGACCACCATTAGGTTTTTTAATATGTCCTATGGTGTACTCTTTACTCCTTTTGATTTCTGTGATACGTCAGTAAATACTAGTGAATTTATTTGTCATGTTACACAGAAAACCAACAACAGGTCCGTGTCCTTTACTAGAAAGCGACAAGCTTCTGTTTGACAGAAGCGACATCGCTCCATTTGGGACAGACCCATATAGGATCCTCGCCCGGTTCTACGGAGTTCGTGCACTGAGCTGAGATTCTCCGGACTCAGGCTTGAGTTAGCAGTAGAACGGATCACTTATGGGTTACACCCGTGTGCCGTGATGTTGATCCGTCGACTAAACTAAACTAAAGTAAATCATAATTGTTTAATCTCACTCGCCAGCTGTCGAAGTGTATAGGTGCTGTGAATTCAATCGGAGGGAACGAAGCAAGTCACGCTTCAATAAGTACCCAAACATACACACTAATTATAATATGTCGGCTCTCTGGTGAAGTGGTTATGGATGCAATTCGTAATCCTGCATACCGAATTCGAAACATAGCTGTGGATGCTTTGGAAGCAGATTGCCTTGCAATGGTTTCCATACAATGGTATGAGTGCCGGTCGTTCAGAAAGCAACGTCAAACTACTGAACATAAACTTTCCCAGGAATCACAAACAGCCACACAAAATAAAATGTCATGTCGATGCTATTTAACTCTCTGCTACTTGCGTATTTTTGTGTGTGTTGTATACCGTATTTCACTGGCTGATCACAATTTAAACTGCACATACGCGTCCTTGTGTGTTTCAAATTGCTGTGTCAGTTCATTGTCCATACATACAATGTTCTTGTATATGAGCAGCGTTTTATCTGTCGCCTTTGTTCTTCTGTATCAGCTACATTCTCGTGTCTTCAATGATCCGTGGAAAATCTATGTTCTCTTGAGTTCTGTCTGTCTTCCGTTGTAGTTTTGTCTCTTGTATATGTCATACATGTTCGTCTTCATCATCTATGTTCTCTTGAACTCCGTCTTTCTCCCTTTGCAGTTTGTTCTCTAACGTGTCCCGTACATGTTTTTCTGTATCTGTTCTCCTGAACTCCGTCTTTCTCCCCTTGTAGTTTATTCTCTAACGTGTCCCATACATGTTCTTCTTCATATATTTTCTCTTGAGCTCATTCTTTCTCCCGTTGTAGTTTATTCTCTTGCATGCCCCAAGCATGTTCTTCTTCATCTATTTTCTCTTGAGCTCATTCTTTCTCCCGTTGTAGTTTATTCTCTTGCATGCCCCAAGCATGTTCTTTTTCATCTATGTTCTCTTGAGCTCCGTCTTTCTTCTGTCAGTGGTAGTTTATTCTCCACCATGCCCTACTCATGTTCTTCATCAGCTATGTTCTGTTCTCTCTGCCTGTGTTATGTGCATTACCAGTACTCTGGTTCAATGCATCATTGTTCAGTGGCGTAACCAGGTTCTATTGTTAGTGGGAGTGAGCACATATACAGTCGCCGTGACACATTTAAAATGGCGTGCTGGATCACTTTTATTGCACCAATCAACAAGGCACCACTTTTCAACAATGGAGCATTCGGGGATCAGGGCTGCAATCGCTCCCCCTAGCTATGCCACTGCTTTCTTCCCGTATATCTTATGTTTGTTAGTTAAGTCGCAGTTCCAACTTCACGGCAACGGGTCGTCCCCATTATGTTCCGTTCCTGTGCCAGTGAATATCACACAAAATGCTCATCACTGCCCAATGTGAACAATGGAATAGACAGGAGTCTTGGCAAGCCAAAAGCCCACACAGGTACACTGTGCGTAATGCCGCCACCAGAATGCCAACACAAAAGTCCTCCACGAAAAATACAGTTCATCGTCGATGGAATCGGCAGTCACCAGAAAGAGAGGTGTTATCCCATATGGCTCGGGCTCTTTCCGCAGGGCGACCCGCTGAAAGCGCCGCACAAAGCACAAACTTCGTAGCTACAGCGACGACTCCCAGGAGTCTACTGAAAAATGCACTCTTGAACCGAAAAGGAAAACCACTCAATTCAGCAACAGCCAGCCGCCATCGTTCAGAACATCTTCAGTGAAACAGCCATATCATCACAGGTGTGGAATAGTGTTACGGCTGTTGTATTGAGTATGTCTGCGAAGAATTCTTGGTATTAAGTGGCAAGACAAAATCACAAATCAAGTATTGGTAAGATCAGGTTGTGTGATGGTTTATTCCATGCTCTGTCTTCGTAGACTTAGATGGATAGGACATGTTAGGAGGATGGATGATGGTAGAATACCAAAGGACATCTTTGTTGGTGAATTAGATGGGTAAGAGGTCTCAGGGTCGGTCTCTACTACGATACAAAGATGTGTGTAAGCGGGACATGAATGATACAGGCATCGATAATGCACATTGGGAGCAAGTCTCCGCTGAACGTGTTGCATGGAGGGCAAACTTCAGAAATGGAATAAAGACAACGTGTGAGACGAAAGATGGTGCATGATGGTGGAAATGACCATGTGTTCACATGCACCCACTGTGAACGGACATTTACAGCGCGAATTGGCCTTATCAGTCACATTCACTACCGCCATGGGTAAAAGTTATTATGCCTTTTTGAAGGGCAAACTATCGTCTGTCAAGGCAGCAAGGTGCCAATGGAAAATATATATGTATAGTTGTGGGACAAGCAGGAAACAACTCAATGTCTCTGTACATGGTACGAACTCGCGGCAGGAGAAAGACACCCGGAGTCATGACCAGGGTGGGCCTGCCCTCAGAGTGTATCAGGAAGGTAAAGGGCATAAACATTCCAGGAAAGGGACTATTTCTGATGATCAGAAGCCCCCTGTCGTGCTTGCTTTGCTTCACAGCAGAGTTTTTATCTCTCTCTCTCTCTCTCTCACTCACTCTCTCTTACACACACACACACATACTAACACACACACTAACACACACACATGCACGCACAATTATACCTTGCTGAGGGTGCCAACCACAGCCTTGCTGTGCTATGACAACAGAGAGGCGGCACCGTAAGGGGGCAGCCTAAGCAGCGAAAGAGGGCAGCATTTTGAAAACTTGCATCATTAAGGGACAGCATTTTGAAGAATTACATCACAGTGAAAATATCTACTGCACGGCCCTGGTGCCAGCTGGCGTTAAGAAACCCCATGCAAGATTTTGACCACACATCTTACTCGTGCACCACGAAAAAACATGACTATCACGAAATGAGGTAAACTCAAAGGATCTCACATTTAGTCATTATGATTATGTACCATGCTGGAAAACCTGGGTGATCATTGGTTCACCACCATTGTCTTCTTTCTCTAGCACCTTCAGACATCAATGTCAATATGTTCAAGGAAAGCAGCGGTCAACTTCGTCAATGTGTTATCAGGGACATTAAGGGAAGCAAAGAACAGTAACACAGTTACCTGTCATTCATGCCGTAAGAGACGAATAATGAGAATAGTGAAGTCAATAACATTGCTGTACAGTAAATACAGTCTTTTCAAGTACAGTAACTACAAACACTAGATTCAAGAACAGTAAATACAAACAGTTTGTTTTCAAAATTCCATCCTGTTTATTCTGGAGACGGAAGCAACCAGCACTGACAACAACACAGGATAATGCTATCAATTTAGCAGTAACATACAGAACACAATGGCAGATGTGACACAATCATAGAAGTGATATCAATGAAGGACAAGGAACATATATGATGATGATAACAACAAGAAACAACTACAAACATAATCAGCTCATGAGACCAATAACATTAATGTTGATTCATAACAGTAAATGGTGACAGTAACAGGTATGCTACAAAAACAACAGATAACGGTAAGAAAAATAAATCTCATGACAGATACTGCCGCCATGGTATAATGTGAGGTGACTCATTCCCTTCCAAGAAAATTCTGACAATTATTCAACACTGACTTTATAAGGCTGTGTCAGTACTCAAGATATGCATGACGGCAGAGAAAAAAAACAACTCAGTTCTATCACAACTGGGGACTTAATCTCAAACAACTGTGTTGACAAGCGAAAGTACTGATCACTATGTTACAATAGCATGCCTGCCTGTCTACCAACCCAGTAGTCATGTGTTTAAATCCTCTTTGAGGCAGGGATTTCCGTTCAATGGCCTGGGTGTCCAGGTCAATCAAGCCTAAAATGTGTACCAGGACATCTCCTGGGAAGTAGAAGTAGCATGATACTGACCACATCACCCATTAAATGCCAACTGGTCTAAACACATGTGGCTAGCACTATATACACAAGGTCTCTAGGCAGGAAAAATGACCCTGTTCTATTTTACTTTGTTTTACATTACAACAGTGCTACTTCTTCTTCTTCCATCAGCACTTACTGTCTGTCTATTCCAGCATGGGATATACAATACGATGGGTGGTGACTGGCAGAAATAAGGACACTGTTCTATTTTACTTTGTTTTACAATACTACAGGGTGTTTCTTTCTTTCAATTATAACACCATTCTGTGCAAAGAATTACTCCAGAAGATGACAGACATTCGCTGCATATTGCTTCACAATGGACCGTGGAGCACATTTTGTTTATAACATTGTGCACTTCATTTTTCAAATTTTTTCTACATACAAAGTGTAGTGAGACTTTACAAACACCCTTGACAGTGTTACTTCTTCTGCAATCAGCATTTGCTATCTGTCTATTCCAGCTTGGGACATGCAATATGATGGGTGGTGACTTGTTCCCAAGGTGCAAATATCTGTGTCTGTATCATTCATGTCCTGCTTACACACATCTTTGTACTGTAATAGAGGCCGACCCCAAGATCTTTTACCCAGTTAACTAACATAACTATAATTAACCTACAGTTAAGTTAACTGAATTTCAAAAGTTAATTAACAGGCACTATCACTGTTTGTCAGCCACGTAGTTAAAATCCTTAAGTGCTTTTTGCTGATCGAGTCTGTCTTGTAGAAGAGGCAAGAAGGAGATATAGCCAGGCTTCATGATGATCAGAGGATCAAGTGTTTCATGGTGGTAGATCTGTCAATATAAACAAACACTCATAAACAAATCTGGGTTACCGAGCTCCACACGTGAAGCAAAGAATAAGCTCACTGTAACCCATTTAGCACATGTGTGTTTGTGTGTGTGCGTATGTGTATATGGGTATAACCAATACTGTTGTATGCAAGTGAAAAATAGCAATAAGCAGACAAGCAGAGAAACATCTAATAGCAGTGCAAGAACATTAAGTCAAACGGGGTCATATTAGACAAGATCGCCTTGCAGAACGCCAAAGAAGAATAGTTAACCGAGGCAGAACTGGTGTCATCAGTCGCTATATGCTGAGGGAGATACTAAGAGGATCTTAGCACTGTAACTAATAGTTCAATATGCAATAAGGATGATCTGGTGACTATTTCCATAAGAGCTCTAGTCTCTCCCCCCCTTTCCCCCCCCCCCCCCCCATAGATGACTCAAGAGAATCTCCAAGAACAAATTCCAAATGTTTTACAAGAATGAGAATCTTAGGATATGTAAATTCTTCTCTGTATCTTTGTGTTACATCATCTGTATTTCTGTGTCATATTTTCGTCAGATGCAACTGCGTTGTCTAGTTATTAAAAATGATTGACTAAGTAACAACAAAAGGACAAAGCACCAAACAACACAGTCACCTGTTTTCTGACATATTTCACCATCAGTTCCAGTCGATCAGCCTCCACATTTGGGTCCATGGCAAACAGCTGAACCCACAAGGAATTTGCTAACTGCTTGTCAGAACCAAGCAGACCCTGAAAACAGCAGAAAGGTTGCATTCTGATGAAGGTAAAGGTCATCCCATGGCGGACACTGTCATAGGAATGTTAAATGTCAGGTCTTCGCATATACTAGGCCAAACAATTTGATCAGATCCTTCCTTCACCAGCTTTCCTTTCCAAAAAAAAATTCCTAAATCTACCTAGTGCCCATTAGATGATCCTGGATCAACTCTAGAGATGTAATGGTCAGAAGCAGACCAAATCCTACCATCACAATAGACCAAACCCAGAAACACTCTTAGCAAGTGAGCAAACTAACCAGGAGAGACCCCCTGCATGACATTCTTCTAAAGTTAACCTCAGCATTATTTTATAAAACCAACCTCAGCATTATTTTATAAAACCAACCTCAGCATTGTTCTATAGTTAACCTCAGCATTATTTTATAGAACCAACTCAGCATTATTTTATAGTTAACATCAGCATTATTCTATAGTTAACCTCAGCATTATTTTACAGAACCAACCTAAGCATTATTTTATAGTTTACCTCAGCATTATTCTATAGTTAACCTCAGCATTATTCTATAGTTAACCTCAGCATTATTCTATAGTTAACCTCAGCATTATTTTATAGAACCAACCTCAGCATTATTCTATTGTTAACCTCAGCATTATTTTATAGAACCAACCTAAGCATTATTTTATAGTTTACCTCAGCATTATTCTATAGTTAACCTCAGCATTATTCTATAGTTAACCTCAGCATTATTCTATAGTTAACCTCAGCATTATTTTATAGAACCAACCTCAGCATTATTCTATTGTTAACCTCAGCATTATTTTATAGAACCAACCTGAGCATTATTTTATAGAACCAACCTAAGCATTATTTTATAGTTAACCTCAGCATTATTTTATAGTTAACCTCAGCATTATTTTATAGAACCAACCTCAGCTTTATTTTACAGAACCAACCTAAGCATTATTTTATAGTTAACCTCAGCATTATTTTATAGTTAACCTCAGCATTATTTTATAGAACCAACCTCAGCACTATTTTAAATTTAACCTCAGCATTATTTTATAGTTAACCTCAGCATTATTTTATGGTTAACCTCAGCATTATTTTATAGAACCAACCCCAGCATTATTTTATAGAACCAACCTCAGCATTATTTTATAGTTAACCTCAGCATTATTTTATAGAACCAATCAAAGCAATATTTTATAGTTATCCTCGGCAATATTTTATAGTTAACCTCAGCATTATTGTATAGTTAACCTCAGCATTATTTTATAGAACCAACCTCAGCTAAATTTTATAGAACCAACCTCAGCATTATTTTATAGAACCAACCTCAGCATTATTTTATAGAACCAACCTCAGCATTATTTTATAGTTAACCTCAGCATTATTTTATAGTTAACCTCAGCATTATTTTATAGTTAACCTCAGCATTACTTTATAGATAACCTCAGCATTATTTTACAGAACCAACGTCAGCTAAATTTTTTAGAACCAACCTCAGCATTATTTTATAGAACCAACCTCAGCTTTATTTTATAGAACCAACCTCAGCTAAATTTTATAGAACCAACCTCAGCATTATTTTATAGAATCAACCTCAGCATTATTTTATAGTTAACCTCAGATTTATTTTCTAAGACCTGACTGGCACCTTGTCAACTTGACAGATGATAGATTGTTACACAGTGCTTCAAAAAAGGCATAATAACTACAACCCATGGCGGGGAACAGGGATGGAGTTATATCTTTCCACAGCACAAAGCCAGGGCTGAATTGTAGAGACCATGTGTTGCCCATGCCACTTGATCCCTTCTCTGCCTGCATTTCCTGAGGAAAGGTAACACCAATACATCTGCAACAAGACAAGTTGCAGAAGCTGCCAGATCATCAAAGCAATGCTCTAACTGTCCGAACCAACCTCAGAATTATTCTACAGAACCACATCTTAGCATTCTTGTATAGAACCTCATCTCTGCATTGTTCTCTTAGAACCCCACCTCAAGCATTCTTCTTTAGAACCATATCTCAGCATTCTTCTATAGGACATTTCAGTATTTATATACAGGACCACATCTTTGCATTTTTCTATGGAATCACTTCACAAAATTCCTTTCTAAGAACCACATCACAACATTCCTTTCTAAGAACCACATCTGAGCATTTCTATTTCTAAAGAACAACATCTCAGCATTCCTTTGTAGAACCTTATCTCAGTATTCTTCTGAGCCTTTCTCTATGGAATCACATGAGAATTTTTTTCTATGGAACAACATCATAACATTCCTTCTACAGAACCACATCACAACATTCCTTTCTAAAGAACCACATTACAACATTCCTCTATAGAACCACATCTGAGCATTTTTTCCTATAGAACCAAATCTCAGCATTCCTCTATACAACCACATTTCAGCGGCTTCTACATAATTTCTCACTAAGCTGCCAATTTTCTTTGATTCATATTCACACTTCAACATCAGCTCTATAATAAATGTTAAAAACTATTTTCTCACCTTCATGGACAAGATCAGTTGCATAAAATATTCATCAACTTGTGGATCTCTGCTCCGGCTTGAGCTATTCTTCACTTAACTTCTCAAAAATGTATCTACTCTATGGTGAAGGGATTGGGAATACAACTCACAATGGCACATATTGCGTTCAAAACACAGCTGCAGATGGTATTGAAGAAGACAGTTTTGCACTGGTTTTCATACAATGGTATGACAAAATAACCAAAAAAGAGCAAAGATACGGAAGCTTTAAACAAAAAGATAAAATATACAAACCTCATCATAATATAGGATGGATAAGAACATGAGACTTCGATAATTTTCCATGGCTTCCTTTCTCTCACGTGACCTGAGGTCCTGAAATGGATAGACATACTCTTTTATACTTAGATGTTATACTAATTACCTTCAAGCCAGGACTTATCATCTCATCTCATCTCTCTTGTACCTTGCGGTGTCGAGGTGAAGCATAAACAGTGGGAGAGTGCCAGTTTCTGGGCTTCATGTATCGAGATTCCTATGGACTGTTATTCCCTATGTCCATCATTATGTTTGGCCTGTACATCATTGCTTGTTGTGGTGTACTGTTAGTTGGTCAGTCCGTTTTATCTTTATTATGTTGTTGTTTTTTTAGCAGAAAAATATCCCCTGCTGGCTTGCTAGGCCAGTCGCAGGTTTAGGACAAAAAAATCTGACCAAGGGAAGTCCGTCCCCCCTGACGAGCCTGAGCCCCATGACCTCACGGTCTTGGTTTCCTGGTCTACACCGCGGGGAGGTGGGGGTTGATTTGAGATGTATGCGGGTCATCGGCAGGCTACTAATTTTCACTTGTCACCCCTCCGGGGAGAGGCTAGCTGATCCTAACCCTGCTGGCTGCAGGGCCACATACAGTCCATACCTAGTAGACTTACCATCATCAACATATAATCCTGTAACCCTGTACATGGGATGTAGGAATGTCAGAGTGGTAACATCAGTAATCTGAGCCCTCCACTGCTCAGTATCCTCAGCAACATTCACAAGCCTGGAAATACTACATCCCGTCCATTTTTAATGTTAGCAGTTCAGCATTGTCTCTGCCATCCTCTTCTCCATTTGCCCTCAACTATTCCTTTGAGCTTTATCTTTGAAGGGTGTCATGGTGTATGATATGTCCAAACCAGATAAGCTTTCAATGTTTCACCACTGACAAAAGTGCTTCGTGAAGGTCTGCACACATATTTACTTTCTCTCTCCAATTATTTATTCTGTGATTTCCATAAAATATCATCATCATAATCATGTGCCCTGCCTAATGGCAAAGGTGTTGATGTATCGCTACATATCTCAGCATTCTCCTATAGAAAGGCATTTCAGTATTTCTATATAGAACCACATCTCAGCATTCTCCTATAGAAAGGCATTTCAGTATTTCTATATAGAACCACATCTCAGCATTCTTCTATAGAAAGGCATTTCAGTATTTCTATATAGAACCACATCTCAGCATTCTTCTATAGAAAGGCATTTCAGTATTTCTATATAGAACCACATCTCAGCATTCTTCTATAGAAAGGAATTTCAGTATTTCTATATAGAACCTTGCGGCTTAGATATTAACATTAAAAAAAAACAAAAAAAAAACTGATAATTGACAGTGGAAAGGAGAGGTCATCAATGAACATCACAGTAAACGGGGAGATACTAGAAGAGGTAACAAGTTTCTCCTATCTTGGACATATAATAACAGATGATGGCAGAAGTGAAATAGAAATTAAAAAGAGAATAGGAATGGCCAAAAATGCTTTTAATGGCATGAAATCAGTATTAACATCTAGAGAAATTAACAACACATTAAAACTGAGAATTATCAAATGCTACATATATTCAACACTACTGTATGGCGTGGAAGCCTGGACTTTGAGCAAGCAACTAGAAAGTTGCATAGAAGCCCTGGAGATGTGGATATACACATGAATATGTCGTATTTCATGGAAACAAAAACAAATGCAGAGGTTCTAGAAAACCTGGGAATGAAGAGAGAGTTGATGAAAGAAATAAAGAGGCAAGTGAAATATTTTGGCCACGTTATAAGACATGACAGACTTATAAAAACCATACCGGAGGGTAAAGTTGAGGGCGAGCGAGCAAGAGGTAGACAACGGTACAAGTGGGAAGATAACATTAATAGATGGACGAACATCAGCCTGATAGAATGTACAGTCAAGGCGAGAGACTGACAGTGTTGGAGATCCATTGCAGCCAACCTTCATTATGGAGATGGCACCTGATTGACTGATATAGAACCACAGCATTCCTCTAACACATGTATTTGTTTTGTGATTTCCTTACAATATCATCATCTTAATCATGTGCCCTGCCTAATGGCACAGGTGTTCATGTGTCTACACAGATCTCAGTCTTTGTTGTTCTCATCATCATCATCAAGTGCCATGCCAACTGGCATATGTGTTCATGACTCCCCACAGATATTGGTCTTTGGTTTTCTGGATTAACTCTGCCGTTGATATTCCTCCATGCTACTGTTACAATCCATCCACCATAATTTCCCTTGGTAGCCTCTGTCTCTCTTCCCCTCTGTTCTGGATACATTTTACTGATGTTATTCCTCAATGCCACCTTCTTAGACAACCTACCTCTGCCTCAGGCATTTTCTTCACATTTATTCAAGCAATTCTACATCTTTTATTAAATAATATGTGCTTGAAATGATTAATTGTGATATGTAACTCTGCAGTATACATCTGACAAGTTGCAGCAGTTATGCAAGACAAAAAACTGTACAGCATATCGTTTGTTTAAATTCACTAAGGGAAAACAGTGTTTTTTAAAATCACTAACCTTAAATTTCTTTAATCTCTCTTCAACATTTTCCCACATCGTTTTATACATAGTTTGTTTCATTATAGCACCTTCCTGGCCCATTTGTGATAACCTTACATTCACCATCCTGAAGAAGGTAAATTTAACACGTATAAACCAATAAAAACAACTACAATGAAACAGAAAAGCATGATAAGTAAAGTTCTGGCTTCAAATAAATGCATCATGATGTGGAAATTTTCCGCTACTACACATTCCACAGAACATTTAACATTGATTTAAAACAATAAACTACAATAAAACAGAAAAGCATGATAAGTACAGTTTTGGCTTCAAATAAACGTATCATGATGTGGAAATGTTCCGCTTCTACACACTCCACAGAACATTTAACATTGATTTAAATTGCATCATGAACAATTCATTATCCTAAAGTAACTTAAAGAAGCATATCTTCTTTTTCTTCTTCTGCGTTCTTCCAGAATGTTGTTTTAGATGTAATTGCGTCGTGCCTGTTTACAGCAGAGCTGCGATATTTGCACCTTTCGGCCGACACATCTGACTTCTTCGGGCATTTGTTAGCCGGGTTACCTTCCCAGTAAAGCAGCATATAACTTGTGCAAATTAGTTGCATCCTTTACAGGATGTTTAAATCAACTCCAGCATTTATTGGCTGCGTGTGATTTTACTAGGCAATTTTATTTCAGAAATTTGCCATTGCTTTCTGAACGGCTGACATCCCAAGTCAAGGAAATCAACACAGAGCAGGCTACTTTCAAATTGCCTGCAACTAATTTCAAATGTGAGAGAGGTTAAATGTGCTTGTGTTGAAACTGGCTATGTACTCACAACGAGGTAATGGGTTCATTTTACATACTAAGCAGTTGACGTCTCATTCAGAAAGCAATGGCAAACTTCTTCTTCTTCTACGTTCATCCGCAGAATTTTTTCAGACGTGATTGCGTTGTGCCTGTTTACAGCAGAGCTGCGATACTTGCGCCTTTCGGCAGACATATCCAACTTCTGTTAGCATTTGTTGATTGGGTTAACCTTCCCAGGTTAATGGCAAACTACTACATTTAAAATTCCTTAGAAATTCAACCTGGCGTTGATCACAACATCCAGCAATGGACACGCAACTTGTGCAAGGACGACAAAAACAAGAAAAACCAGGAAATTAAAAATACAGAGAACATAGTAAATAAAGGTTTGATCTAATTTGTGACATTTACAGTGGACGTGATCTAATTTGTGACATTTATAATGGACACGATCTAATTTGTGACATATACAATGGCCATAATCTTCTTCTTCTTCTGCGTTCATCCAGAGTTTTTTTTTTCCGGATGTGATTGCAAAGCTGCGTTCTTGCGCCGTTAAGCCGACACATCCGACTTCTGCGGGCATTTGTTGACCGGATCTAATTTGTGACATTTAAAATGGTCACAACCTATTTTGTGACATTTACAATGGCCATGGTCTAATATGCAACACTTAAAATAGCCATAATCTAATTTACACTATTTAATACGATTATGATCTAATTTGCAACATTTATAATAAATGTGACCTAATTTGTAAAATTAAAATGGTCACAACATACTTTGCGACACTTAAAACTACCATTTCTTTTCCTTGTTCAGTCATGCTACTGTAGCTTATTTTGTTTTTGTCAAATCAGCCGTCACTTTAGGGTAAGTTACCACCACGTATCTTCTCTAATGTCAGATATACTTGGGATCTAGTATCACAAGAAGAGATTAGTTAGGTGAAACAATATGTAAAAATATACCTACCACATATGCAACTGTAACAGCAGGAACCAGGAGTTAAATGTATCGGGTATATTCAGGACTGAGGTATAAAACATGAAATATGAATAAATTACCACACAAATTGTTTAAATTGGCGAGTAATCTAATCATTGTCATTACTTAGTCATCAACTTATGAATCAAGTAATTTCTTAGTTGTTGTTTAATGTTTTTTTTTAAAAGTTAACTGCATATTCTTTTACAGAATGTTGCTGTCAGCTCATCTCATCTCGTTTCTCTTGTATCTTGCGTTGTCGATGTGAAGTATAAACAGCGCGAGAGTACCCGTTTATGGGCTTTGTGTATTGAGATTCCCATGGAAAGAATGAGATTGTGAGGGATTGGCAGGGGTTCTGGAAGAATCTCAAAACTGAGATGGAAGACCAGGAGAACTTTTAATCAGATAGAGGTGGGAACGATTAGTAATATGACTCTTTGCTGGCTGTTGAACGAGGGGACAGAGCACGTATGGGAATGTCCTGAGTGCAGTGATGTCGGTTCTTAACTCAACTCAACTCAACAGATTCCCATGGACTCTGCTATTCCCACTGTCCATCGTTTACGTGGTCGGCCCCTTCTTCTGCTTCAATTTGGTCTGTACATCATTGCTTGTTGTGGAATACTGTTAGTTGGTAATCTATTAGGAGCGTTCAGTTGAAATCCGTTCGTGCCACACTGCATGTAATTGCGTACGTTGAACATGATCATGTAACAGTCATGTGATAAGTATTGACCAATGAATAAAAGAGCACGTGCTTATCGTCCCATGATGATGTTTCACCATGGTTCTGTTTCTGACCGTTGAGAAAATGGCCGGGTTGATCCAAAATCCGTCCAAAGAAGCTCAAAGAGCAGTGATTCAGTTTCTTTCATTTGAAGGATCGACCAGTGGACATTCATCGAAGAATGCAGGCAGCGAACAGTAACAAATGTGTGTCGAAGACAACAGTGACAGACTGGGCATGAATGTTTCGGAAAGGACGTCAGTTCATGATAGATCTTTGACGGCCGATTCAAGTGCATATTGTTGCAATAGAAAATACCATTGCCAAAATTGATGCAGCAGTACAAATGAACCGTTGTCGAAGCATAAGTTCGCTAGCGAAAGAATTTGATGTGTCAACTGGAAACACTAGACAAGCTGCAAAAAGTCGTAAAGAATAAACGACCCGGCATGCTTTCTCGCGGCGTGATTTCGTTGCAAAGATTGTTCAGGAAGCATTAGCTTGGAAGAAGTGGGAAATTCTGCAACATCCAGCCTATAGTCCTGACTTGTCATCATGTGATTTTCATTTCTTCGGACCTCTCGAAAAAGCTCTCAAGGGGCAACGATTTCACACAGATGCAGGCGTAATGAATGTTGTAAACACTTAGTTCAGTGAGCAACCACAATCCTTTTTTTGCGGACGGCATTAGCCGCCTACCTAAGCAATGAGATGCTTGCCTGAATGCCTACGGCGACTTCTTCTGACCAACCCATGGTGCATAAATCATTCAAAATGAATGCTTTGTTTAATTCTACCACACCTGTTAATGTTTCTTTCATGATTTTGTAATAAAGTCATTGGAACAGGTTTCAAATGAACGACCCTTATAATTACATGGTCAAACCATTTAACTTGTTGCTTTCTAATAAAATCTAACCCTGCTATAACCCCCACTTTAGTCCTGATTTCTTCATTTCTGATTTTCTCTCTTCTTGATACATTGAGTATTCTTCTCAGAAATCTCATTTCTGTTGTGATTTTTCTTTTCTCTTTTTCTGACACTGTTGAGGTTTAGCATTGGAAGCATAGAGTTGGTAGGAACATTGAATTGTAGAGTGCTTTCTTAGTAACTAACGATATGTGTTTGTTCTTTAGTATTGATGCCATTTGTCCAATGAGTTGGTTTGCCTTAATGCATCTATTTTCGATCTTGTCTTCTGATTTGCCATTTGATGGTATTATACTTCCTAAGTACTTGAAGCTCTTTACTTGTTTTAGGGGGTATTATTTTAGATTAATCTTTGTTGTTTTTTGTACTTTGGTTATAGTCATTCTTCTGTTTTACTGTTGCTAATTTTCATGTTATGTTCTTTACACACTTCGTTTAAACTATTCATGTGGTCTTGTAATTCCGCTTCTGATTTTGCTATTAGTGCTTGATCATCCGCAAATAGGAGTTCTTTAAAAGTCGCTTTAAAAAGTCGCTTAAAAGTCGACATGGTCGACTTCATTGCACCGGGTTTTATCCCATATGGCTCGGTCTCTTTCCGCAGCGCGGAAAGCGTCGCACAAAGCACGAACTCCGTAGTTTTTAGCGACGACCCACAGGAGTCTCCGAAACATTTAACTCGTAAACCGAAGGACGCGGCCCGGAATCGAACCCACAACCTTCGGATCACGAGTCAAACGGCTTGACCACTTCGCCAAGGTGTAATTTGCTGTTGGTTCTTCTTCTATTTTCTGATCATCATGCTGTGTTCTTGTGGTCTCTGTTTGGCTGATTTCTTTGATTTCTTTACATATGCTATCTATACAGGTAATGACGGGGGGGGGGGGGGGGGGGGGGGGGGGGGGGGGGGGGGAGAGAAACAGGTCACAAACTTGTCATACTCCAGATCTTATGGTGAAGGGTTCTGAGTGTCCTCCTTTTGTTCTCACTATGCATTCACTGTTGTATAAGCTTCTACATAGGTTTGTTAGATTTGTACTCACACCATATTGTTTAAGGATTTCTCACAACTTGTTTCTGCCTATTCTTCTTCTCCTTCTTCTTCTTCTGCATTCATCCGGAGTTTTTTTCCCGGATGTGATTGCATTGTGCCTGTTTACAGCAGAGCTGCGTTCTTGCGCGGTTAGGCCGACACATCTGACTTCTGCGGGCATTTGTTGACCGGGTTAACATTCCCGGGGCTGTTTCTGCCTATTCTATCACACAGCTTTTCTTGCTCAACAAAGGCTAAGTGGAGTGTTTAATTAAATTCGATTGATTTTTTATACAATTGACTAAGAGCAAAGATGGCATCTGTGCATCCTTTGTTTTTCCTAAATCCAAATTGTGTTTCGCTTAGCTGGGGTTCTATTGTAGTTTGTAATCTTTTCTCAAGAATTTTGCAAAGTAGTTTTCCAGTATAACTCAAAAGGGAAATGCCTCTATTGTGTGCAGTCTCTTTTACTGCCTTTGTTTTTCCAAATTGGAATAATTATGGTGTTTCCCCAGTCTTATGGTGTCTATTGTTCTACCCAAACATGGTTGAATAGTCTATGTAGCCATGCTGTTCCTACTTCTCTTGCTGCTTTAATTAGTTCATTTGGTATTTTCATCTTGTCCCCGTGATTTATTCAATGGAGCTAATCTGACGGCTTCTATAATTTCTTCTGTCAGTATGTCTGGTTCTAGTTCTTCGGTGGCATCTGTGTTGGTCTCTTGAATTCCTGTGACATCTGATGGCATGTTGAGAAGTTGTACGAAGTACTACCTCCATCTTTTTAGGATTTATTTTTTTTCACTTATTGGTTCTCCTTTTTCGCTGTTAATTATTTCAGATGGGTCAAAGGGTTCTCCACTGATTCTCATTGCACTTATCTTTCTGTAGAAGTTTCTAGTTGCCTCCTTGTAGTTTTTATTTAGGGTTTCTCCATATTCCTCCCAGTCTTTTTGTTTTCCTCTCTTTACTATTCTATTTGCATGTCTTCTTGCTATTCTATATTCTATGTAATTACGGTCCTGTTTGCTCTTTTCCCACTTTTAATATTTTTCCTTTTTTGTCTTTTACAGCTTTCTGTACCTCTGTGTTCCACCAACTTGTTAATTTCTTTATCCACATTTTGCATTTTTTCATGGTTCCACATGTTATTTTTGCAGTATTTAAAATGTTTGATTTGAACATCTCCCATTCTTCTTCCACTGTTTTTCTTGCTATAGGTAGTTTTACAAAGATTTCAGTATAATTCTTTCTCATGATTTTTCCTCACTGCCCCGTCTTTGAGGTTTTTTAAGTTTACTGATTTGCATGGCATATATTTGCCTGGTCCGATTATACTTTTTAGTTTTTCTACGAGCAGTCTGAAATTCCCTTGCCGGCTTGCTGGGCCAGTTGCAGGTTTAGAACAGAAATCTGACCAAGGGGAGTTCATCCCCCCTGGCAAGCCAGAGTCCCGTTGGCCCACGGCCTCGCAGTCATGATTTCCCATTCTACACCACGGGGCGGAGCGGTTGACTTGTGTAGTCTGAGGGTCATCGGCAGGCTACTAATTTTCACTTTTCACCCTTAATGGGAGAGGCCAGCCAATCCTAACCCTGCAGTCAATGTCACGCGCACGCACGCACATACACACACACTCACACATGTATATACACACATATGAATAAGTCTCCTAATAGGTATGCTATTTTTTATTCTGACCAGTGTAGATCCAGAATGTAACTAATTCCTCATGTACCACTTCCCATTTAAGTTATATGTGGATTCTATTATTGATGGGACCCACAAGAAGGACATTCATATCCAGAATTACTGCAATTCACTTAACTCTCCCAAACAAGTTAGCTAACACAAAAGAAAAATGGAAGTTATGTAGTATATTTTGAACCGAAACCACTGAATTAGTGAGTCAGCGCACTTGCCACTGCCATACAATAGTTCACTATGGTTTTTTGTAAAACCAAAGCATCACCAAACAAACAGAAATAATACAATTTGTATATCTATATTTGTTTTGAAAAATAAAAGAATACCAACCTTTAACAAATTCAGAGAAATCTACACAGTCCGTGCAACAAATATAAAGGTTGCAGCCAGAAACAGAAAGTCTCTGCATGGAAAACAAGGAAAATTATATTATCAATGAAAGGTTTACAAAATGATAGTGACTGTGATGGTTGCTAATTGGTTCATAACTTAGTGACTAAAAAGTTGAGTATGATGATAATCAATGATTCAGGAAGAGAAGAATATATCCTAGTTAGGGATGCAGGGATGCTGGTGTGTCATAGTTGATGCAGGGAGGTTAGCATGGCCGAATGGATAAGAACGTGTGTTCTTAAACATCAGGTGTGCTAATGCTGAGGTAAGGGGTTCAACCCCTACACGGACAGTTGGACTAAAATGTTGACCTCTCATCCTTGACTTTGGGACGTAAATTATAAGTATCTCTGAAGACGGAGTGGGTTCCCCTGATGGCGAGGGACACTGTTAATAGGGAAAACTAATCCACACGCAAAATTCAGTCCAGCACTACTAGAAGTAGTGTGTATGGACTACGATTGAGTTCAAAGTGAGTGAGTGCAAAACAAGTTCATGCTTATATTGAAGCCCTCTTCACCTTCACATGGGGCATCATGAGGAGAAACTAGTCTCGCTAACAGGTGAGTGGACCGACCATTGTCTCCTCTGTGATGAACTCTTTGCTGGCTGTTGAACGAGGGGACTGACCACTTATGGGAATATCCTGAGTGCAGTGATGTCGGTTCTTAACTCAACTCAACTCAACTCCTCTGTGATGAAGCCTGTTGAGCACTATAAATTTTGCATGCTACGAGACAGTAAGAGAGTCACAGTAATCCCCAATGATATGATAATCAATAAACACTCAAGACTTGCACTCATAGCTTGGAGAATGATGAGAATACTCGGAATGAGTGTGTTACTTGCCTCCCACAGAATAGGATAGACAGAACTACCAATTGTTAAGTAACTCTTGAGGCCACTAAAACAGCACATAAACAAATTCACAAGTACTGATTTTCCCTCACAGAAGTAGAACAAGTAACTAGAGATTAAAGAACACACTAGAGAACATAACAAATTGAAAGCTATAGTTCCATATCATCTGCTGTAAGAGTGTCCAACACGTGCAGAACAGAGAAAATGACTTTGACTACACCCACTCCATTTGAGGACAAATCAACCGAGATGTCAACAACCTCAAGTTGACTATTTCTGGATTTTTTTGGCCGTTCACTAGGTTTGAACTCAAGTGTAGTCCACACACGTGCTAATGTTTCTGGTGCACTGGACTGATTTTTGTGTGTGGATGAGCTTTCCCTATTATCAGTGTCCCTCATCATCTTGCAAACCCATTCCAATTTCAGGGATACTTGTAATTTATGCTCCCAGGTTAGGACAAGAAGTCAACGTTTTAGTTCAACCGACCGGTGTCGGGGTTGAACACACTATCTCAACATCAACACACCGGAAGTTTAAGAGGAAGTGCTCTTATCCATTTAGCCTAGCTGACCTCTTGCTGGTTTAAAAATATACAAATTGATTTCTGAAGGTGTATGAAGAAGAGGAGGAGCAGACGAAGAAGAAGAGGAGGAAACATAGGAGAAGAAGAGGAGGGGAGATGAAGAAGAAGAAGCAGAGGGGGAGAAAAGAAGAAGAGGAGGAGAAGGAAGAGACGATGTAGAAGAGAAATGTGTGGCTAATCTGACTAAATTAAGGGAGATCAACAATGATCTGCACCATAATGAGGCCAACAGGAATAGTAACTTCATTTTGTGAGATTGCAATAGAGTTAGCAGCAATTTTCCATGATTATGGTAGATGACAAGTACATGTGTTTTGCATAAACCAGCAAGCTGTAAATGTAGGTGGAATGTGGATAACAAAGTTAATGTTGCTGATGAAAACTAGACAGCTGTTTCTGCATTTCTTTGGACTGGAAACAACGACTAATGACAAGCTGTAGCATTATGGAACGGAAGTGTTGTCTTGAAATAAGTATCATCATCATGTGCTGTGCCAGCTGGCATAGACGCTCATGTCTCTCCACAGATCTCAATCCTTAGTGTTATGGATCAACTCTGCTGATGATATTCCTCCGTACCACCATCTCAGCCCATTAAGCATTATTTCTCTTGGTCTGTCTGTCTCTTTCCCCACTAATCTTTCCAGTTGTTGCGATGTTTTCGAAAGCCTCTCTTCTCATCACCGGCCAAAGAAAGAGAGGTGCTGTGGTAATTCGCAATCCTGCATACCAAGTTAGAAACACAGCTGAGGGTGATTTTGAAGCAGACACCCTTGCATTGGTTTTCATACAGTGGTATGAGTACACGTCGTTCAGAAAGCAATGGCAAACTAATGAATGCAATCTTGCCCATAAATCATAAACAGGGTAAAGTAATGCTGGGGTTGACTGCGACATCCTGTAAAAGATATGCAACCATCTTATCTCTTTCTTATAGTTGTATATACTGTTCTAATTTCAGCTGACTTTTCAGGCACGCAAGTCCCTCTACCGCTACAAGGTGAATACACAGCAGGGGTTACCCTGTATGTTATCAGTTACTTTGGCAAATTAAATAATGACACAGATTTCAAATATTTTGTTCAATAATGCAGTTGGGAAACAGAGAAAATTGTGTTACATTCAAAATTATATTGAGAGACAGGAATAAACAAATTGGACATATAAACAGAAATAAAAGACAGGCAGGCAGGCAGGCAGGCAGGCAGGCAGGCAGGCAGGCAGGCAGGGAGGCAGGCTGGCAGGCAGGCAGGCAGGCAGGCAGGCAGGAAGGAAGGAAGGAAGGAAGGAAGGAAGGAAGGAAGGAAGGAAGGAAGGAAGGAAGGAAGGAAAACTTACCACTTGGGGAAATTGTAACTTCCCTTGGAAACCCATTTTCAATTTGATTCGTTGCCACAGCGACACGCTGTCCTGATTAGCAAGCGCTGGTGTCTGCAGATATCTCTGGCAAAGGTACAAGAATCATGGTCACAATTACCAACATCAAAATAAAAATTGAAGATATTGCCAAAGAAATCCAAGACAATGTAATCAGTCTTTAAATGATTAGAAAAATAAACTGAGCATAGTTTCTTAAAGAGTCAGGGTGACACATTACCAGAAACTTCAGACTTCAGAGTAGGAGGACATTGTAAACTCACAGGTCACCTTCACCATCTGAGTCTCACTGACTCTGCCACTTGCAACTGCTGAGCATCAATGCACACCTCAGACAGTGCCCTAAAAGGCTGCCCTGACTTCATCAGACAGAGAGAGGAAGTGTGGCCCACATGAGCGACCCCTCGAGACAAACTCTGGGGGAACTGTGATGACCTTAAACAACCGTCTTCGATCAGATCTATGCTGGGGGTCAGCTTGGCAGAATAGATAAGAGCGCTGGTTTTTAAACACTCGGGTGCTGATGCTGAGGTAGCGGGTTCAACCCCTACACCAGTCAGTTGGACTAAAATGTTGACTTTTCGTCCTTGACTTGGGGACAAAAATTGATGGCGAGGGATGTTGGTAACAGGGAAAGCTAATCCACATGAAAAAAAATCAGTCCAGAGCTCTAGAAGCAGTAGTACATGTATGGACTATGCTTGAGTTCAAAGTGAGCGGACGCAATAACAACAACAACAACAACAACAACAACAACAAAAAAAAACAACAACAACAAAAACAACAAAAAACAACAACAACAACAACAACAAACAACAACAACAACAAACAACAACAAAAAACAACAACAACAACAACAACAACAACAACAACAACAACAACAACAACAATAACAACAACAACAAAAAAACAACAACAACAACAACAACAATAACAACAACAACAAGAATAACAACAATAACAACAACAATAACAACAACAACAACAACAACAAAATCTGTGCTCTTGTCCCAATGTGGTCAAGCCAGTCAGGTATTTCTTTTTTCATCTTTTATTTGCTCTCTTCCATCAGGTTTGCCAGATGTCACTAAGTGTCCAAGTTTAGTTTCATGTACCAGACTGTAGTGTATACTTGCTTGTTCTATAAAGAAGGTTGTTTGCCATTGGTGTCTCTCTTGGCTGTGACCTTACTGGTCAGTGATCACTGCCATTGTCTCTACAAAGAGATCTTGTGCCTACTGTCATGAACTTGAGACCACAACCAACAACTATCTATTGATTGCTCTAAAGCTCAATCCACCACATGTACCCATGGTTTAAAGTTACCCTGGTTCGGGGATTAAATAGGTACTCCACCTTGCTCAATGGTGTATGTAGGCTAACAGAGTGAATGCAGTGTCTTATTTCTGCTCTGATAGTGAGCACCCTTACCCCAGAAATGCATATACAAAGTATAACAGAAATTATGCCGAACAGCTGCACACATCTAAACTTCTTGTATATCTACACATGTCCTTTTCTGTGTCCAGATGTAATAACAGTATTTTTTTGGGTGTCCCCTTTTGAAGAAGTCCTGGGCTTGATATGCAAGAGCAAGTCATTGTTCTTTGTTCAGCAAATCAATACAGAAAGTTGTTACTGAAAAAATAATCCTTCTAAGGCAGTTCTTGTAATAACTAAAATTAATCTTGTAATATTTTACAGTAAACCTCATACGTTAAGGTAAATCTTCTAATACCTTCGGGTAAATCTAACACCTTAAGGTAAATCTTCTAATTTAAAAAAAAAAATTTAATTCGCATATCCTTTACAGGACATCGCTGTCAACAGCAGCATCTTTCAGCTGTCTGTTGATTTCTTGCCAATGCTATCTGAGCGGCCAGCTCCAGTTATTCCGCAAGTTACCAGCGGGGGTTGAACCACTTCCAGCTCTCGCCTGCATGAGACTCTGCATGATAAATGGGATTACGGAGAAAGTGGTGTAACCCCTAGGCCAGAGAGACCGGCAAATCTTCTAGTACCTTAGGGTAAATCTTCTAACACCTTAAGGTAAATCGTTTAATACTGTAAGGTAAATTTTGTCAAATTTTAAGGGTCATTCATCTTCCTATGTCTTTTATTCCCCTAAGGAGCTAGACTCACAACCATGTCACATCAAGCCCTCTTATCTGTCACAGCCTCACAGTAGTCATATTATCTGGTAAACTAACATTAGTTAATATAGATTAGCCAAGGGCTACAACTCCCGCCCAAAGGGAAAGAAGTAAGACCCTCGAAGGCCAGAGTATTCCAGAACCTTCTCGAAGGACTGGTCAGTGAGTCCACTGTCCCGTGGACACTGATGTGGCCCGCCTATGGCGGGGTCCACGAGGAACTCGAACAGAGTTACCACCCGTGTCGGATTGCGACACGTGTGGATCGGCAGAGAGAGACGGGACATCGAAGAGACAACAGGCTCTGCCTTAGAGGGACTCAATAGTATAGACTTTATAGTTTAGACCCATGTGGGGTTTATAGACTTATGCTAGATAGTATGCTTAGAATGTTTGATGATATTAACTGTGTGATGATGTTAAACCTCTGTGATATGCGATTCAGTGTGGCCTTGTTAAACCCACTGCGCCAACGCACTGTATATTGAAATACAATAAATGTTAGATATTATAGCTAACTGAGTTATTGTTGCCTGTATGAGCCCAAGCTCAGATACCTAGACATACAACACGCTGACAGGCTTTGTGGGGGCTAGGCTCCGGTTTTGGCAGAAGCTTTATATATAAACGGCTATTAATTGCCAAGTAAAATTGTAAATTAATCATATCAAATTGTTGTTTGAAGAAATTTAACAAATGTGCACCTATCTAGCTATCTTTGCTATCTATTGTAGTGGTAAAAACTCCGCCACAGAGCAAGCATGACAGGAGGCTTCTGCTCATCAGAAGCGGACATCTCACCGAATGTTTTGGCCCCTTTACCTTCTTGACATTCTCTGGGGGTGGACCTATATAGGTCATGACTTCGTGGTATTTTTCTCCTGTAGTAAGCATTAACCTTCAAGACTTTACTTATCCCATATTGAAATTGCTAAGTGTCTGCCCAGAAGCCATCCCACCCTCGGAAGGTGAACATAAGGCACCTGGTGCATTTACCAGATGTAGTTCTAAACCTATAAAACTTTAATGTCAATATGATATAACTTTAAGGTAAATTTTGTAATACCTTAAGATAAATCTTTTAATATCTTAAGTCTTGCAATAACTTAGGAAAATCTTATAAGACCACCATAGGGTAAGTCTGGCAGTCTTCTTCCACTTCATTATGTCTTTTATCCAAACATTTTGCTGAGACTATTAACCAACTCATTCCCTTGCCATCCTATCTTTTATTAACACATATAATTCACTCCACACCTTTACCATACTACCCATCTTGATACTAAGCCTCACATTTCATATTTTATTTCACCTCACGTTTAATCTCATATTTAACATCTGATTTAATGTTATGTGTAGCATCTCATTTAATGTTATTTTTAGCCTCGGATGTAATATTTAGTCTCTCATTTAATAGTATATTTAGTCTCTTATTTAATAGTAAATTTAGTCCCTCTTTTAATAGTATATTTAGACTTTCATTTAATAGTACATTTAACAGACAACATTGCAGTTATAGAGGAATTTCAAGCAAACGAAAGAAGAAGAAGAAGTATATTTAACTTCTCATTTAATAGTATATTTAGTCTCTCATTTTACATTCAACCTTTCATTTAATAGTATATTTAGTCTCTAATTTTACATTCAACCTCTCATTTAATAGTATATTTAGTCTCTCATTTTACATTCAACCTCTCATTTAATAGTATATTTAGTCTCTCATTTTACATTCAACCTCTCATTTAATAGTATATTTAGTCTCTCATTTAATAGTATATTTAGTCTCTCATTTTACATTCAACCTTTCATTTAATAGTATATTTAGTCTCTCATTTTACATTCAACCTCTCATTTAATAGTATATTTAGTCTCTCATTTTACATTCAAACTCTCATTTAGTAGTATATTTAGTCTCTCATTTTACATTCAACCTCTCATTTAATAGTATATTTAGTCTCTCATTTTACATTCAACCTCTCATTTAATAGTATATTTAGTCTCTCATTTAATAGTATATTTAGTCTCTCATTTTACATTCAACCTCTTATTTAAAAGTATATTTAGTCTCTCATTTTACATTCAACCTCTCATTTAATAGTATATTTAGTCTCTCATTTTACATTCAACCTTTCATTTAATAGTATATTTAGTCTCTAATTTTACATTCAACCTCTCATTTAATAGTATATTTAGTCTCTCATTTTACATTCAACCTCTCATTTAATAGTATATTTAGTCTCTCATTTTACATTCAACCTCTCATTTAATAGTATATTTAGTCTCTCATTTAATAGTATATTTAGTCTCTCATTTTACATTCAACCTCTCATTTAATAGTATATTTAGTCTCTCATTTTACATTCAACCTCTCATTTAGTAGTATATTTAGTCTCTCATTTTACATTCAACCTCTCATTTAATAGTATATTTAGTCTCTCATTTTACATTCAACCTCTCATTTAGTAGTATATTTAGTCTCTCATTTTACATTCAACCTTTCATTTAATAGTATATTTAGTCTCTAATTTTACATTCAACCTCTCATTTAGTAGTATATTTAGTCTCTCATTTTACATTCAACCTCTCATTTAATAGTATATTTAGTCTCTCATTTTACATTCAACCTCTCATTTAATAGTATATTTAGTCTCTCATTTTACATTCAACCTCTCATTTAATAGTATATTGAGTCTCTCATAAAATAGTATATTTATACTCTCATTTTATATTCAACCTCTCATTTAATTGTAATGTAATGTTATACTTAACCTCTCTGTCATAATATTTAATATCTCATTTAATGTTATAATTAACCTATCATTTAATGTTATATTTAGCCTCTATATTAATGGTACATTTAGCCTTGCATTTAATGTTATATTCAGCACCTAATTTTATGCTATATTTAGCCTATCTTTTCAAGTTATATTTAGCCTCTCATTTAAAGTTATATTTAGCCTCTTATGTCATTTTATATTTGAAAGAAATCAACCAACAAACTCTCCTGATGAACACCAAAATCCGGGAAAGTTAACCCGGTCAACAAATGCCCGCAGAAGTCGGATGTGTCGGCCTAACGGCGCAAGAACGCAGCTCTGCTGTAAACAGGCACAACACAGTCACATCCGGGGAAAAAAATCTGTATGAACGCAGAAGAAGAAGAAGAAGAAGAAGAACACCAAAATGGTTAAGATAATACCGTTATGATAGTTTTTGAAACAAACTAAATAGTTACGTAATTTAATCTTACCTGTTGTGTAACTGTACATGACAGCTGAATAATCTGTTTGTGTTTGCAGACAAAACATTGAGGCAGGGTCTGCTGCTTCAAACTCCACAAATGTAATGAAGGCTAATAACAGAAAAACAACAAATAGCATTAATTGTGACAGACAGGATACCTCCAGCTGTGTATTCACATTGTAGCAGTAGTGGGGCTTGCATGTTTCCATTACCCCAAGAATTATCTCGACCATAGCTGAGCTACTGGTAGGGTTTCCCTTGTCGGACAGGACAAAGGGTAGGGACTAGATAAAGCCATACACAAACCTGCTCCCTTGTAAATAGCCTGGGGACAGTTAAAGGCTAGGGAAAGTAAACCCAAATACATGCTTCTTGGAGTAGGATGTACTGAGCCAAAGGCTTGACTCGATTCACCTTAAGATGTCACATGATGGGTAAAAGTTAAGTTTACTACTTTTTCTTACACCTTCACATGTCAGCATAAATATATTTAAGAAATCAGTAGTCAACTTGAGAGTTTACTATAATAAAACAGACCATATAGATGTTTTCCAATAGTCAGGTCTTAAACATCAGTCAATATATAATATAAGAACTCAATGGCGAACTACTACTGAACGTAGACTTGCCTTGTAAATCGCAAACAGCCAACAAATGATGAGGTTGAATGGAACTAGCTTTAAACTTTAACAACACAATATTTCACCACACTAAATATTAACGTTAACAATACAATATCTCACCACACTAAATATTAACGTTAGCAATACAATATCTCACCACACTAAATATTAAAATAGTAATATTATTAAAACAGCCAAGTCAATTAATGTTTACTGGTGTATTTCAGATAAAGTTATTATGGTCAAAAATCAAAGGCAAACCAATAGATATAAATAGTATACAAGTATACACACCAACAAGCAGTATTGATGAAGAAATATAACATTTTTACGATGAAATAGAAACAGCGATGTCTCAAATTGGATCACAAGAAATAAAAATAATACTAGGAGATTTTAATGCAATAGGAAGGAAAGGGAAAAATTTAGAATATGGTGGGGAATTATGGGATTACAAATGGAAAAGCCCTGATAAGAAAATATTCAACCATATTGAATATATACTTATTGATAAAAGATTTAGAAATGCGTTAATTAATGTAAGCGCAATGCCTGGAGCTGATTGTAATAGTGATCACGTACCACTATGTGGACAAATAAACGTAGGACTGAAGAGAGTAAAAATAGTGCTTAAGAACATGAGACTTAATAAAGAGGTTTTGAAGGTAGATAAAGAAATTCAAGAATAATACAGAGTGACTGACCGGCTCCGTGGCAAAGAGTTATGGACGCAGTTCATAATCCTGCATACCTGCATTCGAAACACAGCTGTGTTGGTTTTTTTATGAAATGGTATGGGTGCCGGTCATTCAAAAAGCAATGGCAAACTACTGACCATAAACTTATATATTTATGTCGGTTACAAAAGTGTCCCAGAGGCATGAAATGGAATATTGCTTGGATAGCAAATCCATTACGTGGAAAGTCTGAATCGAAAGCTCACTGTGTGGGCTTCATAAAAGGTGGAAAAAGTGTCCTATATATAATATATATATTACAGACACTAACAGAAAGATCAATAGAGACACAGAAAGACATATATTTGTGCTTCATAGATTATACTAAAGCATTTGATAAAGTAAAACATGATGAACTGATCAAACTGTTAGAAGATATTAACATTGATGGGAAAGACTTCAGAATAATAAAGACTATACTGGAATCTAACAACAATTGCCAGAAAGAGGTTAATGAAACTAGAACACTATATATAACAATAAGAAAGAGACAAACAGCTTTCTTTCGTCATGTGATGAGAAGAGAGGTATTGGAGAACATCGTGACAACTGGAAAGATCGAGGGGAAGAGAGGCAGAGGCAGACCAAGAGAAATGATGTTGGCATGGAGGAATATCATCAGCAGAGTTGACCCAGAACACCAAAGACTGAGATCTGTGGAGAGCCATGAATGCCTACGCCAGCCGGTACGGCACTTGATGATGATGATGATATACTGGTACCATGTAGCAGCCATTAAAATGGAAAATACAGAGGGCAATTATGAACAAATAAAGCTAGGAATACGACAGGGATGTGTTTTGTCACTGGGTCTCTTCTCCCTCTATAGCGAAGCAATAATGAGAGAGATCAAAGAGAAACTAGGAATACCAATCAGAGGTTATAATAGTTAGTTAGTTAGTTAGTTAGTTAGTCGCAGTTCCAACTTCACAGCAACGGGTCATCCCCATTATGCTCCGTTCCTGTGCCAGTGAATATCATACAAAACGCTCCCCACCGCCCAAAGTGAAAAGTGGAAAAGACAGGAGTCTCAACAAACAACAGCCCGCACAGATGCACTGTGCATAATGCCGCCGCCAGAATGTCAACACAATAGTCCCCCACAAAACACCCTGTTCATTTCTGATGGAATCTGCAGCCATTTTCCCATCTGGATGTTTCCTAGATGTTCACCCACACAGTCCACGAAATACAGTTATAATATAAACTATAAACAATATACGCTATGCAGATGACACAGTATTGGTGGCTGATAATGTAAAAGATATACAACAATTGTTGGACATTGTAGTAGAAGAGAGTGCCAAGAAAGGACTCGCCTTGAATATCAAGAAAACAGTAACAATGGTGATATCAAAGAAAAAGGTGACACCAAGGTGACTATTCGCAATGGAATTGCGAATATAAAAAAATTATATTCGCAATCGAAGTAGGTCACGTGATTATTCCTATGCGTGTGTCCACATTACAATATTTTGTTGAGTCGTTGACGTGTCCTCAGTAGCATAGTGATTAGTGTTTCCGCCTGGTGCACGGGAGCTCCGGGTTCGATTCCCAAATCGAGAGGTGACGTTTTTTTTTTTTTCCATTTTCAGGAGTTAGGTGACACCAATGCTTGTCTGATGATTTCGCTTTAGGCATATGTTTTCTACGGATTTTGTGTATTAGGTGTTGTTTATCTTGCTCCGCAGGAACCTGCACACTTGTCTTTCTGTTCTTATCTGTCCTCTACTTTTGTTATCTTGGGAAAGGAGCTTAGCCACCCGAACACGAGTTCTCTCTCTCTCTCTCTCTCTCTCTCTCTCGCTCTAAGTCTCGATCTCCCACCTCTCCCTTTCTTGTCTTTACCACTCTTTAATGTCTTTCAATATATCTTTCTCATATCTCTGACTCTCACACTGTCTTCGTTATCTATCTTTCTCCTCTCTCTTTTCCACCTGCTTCAGATATACCGGATTTTCCTGCACTTTATAATATGCGTAGCATTTCCTTTTCCTTGTTTATTTATTAATTAATGAGGCCAGTCAATCGAAAGCCTGGTGTTTGAATTGCCTAATCATGTCTTGCTGTGGCGAAGCATATTACTGTCAGCTTGGACCAGAACAGAGTCACTCAGATAGGATGCAATGGAGGCCATAGAAAGTGTCAAATTAAGAGAATCATCACTGCTGCGATATTATCAGGACATAAATAGTAGGACGGTAACGTAAACAAGCATGGATGCCTGGTAACAGTAAGTGTACAGAAACGAAAGTTAATAATTCTTGAACTCGCCTGGGGACAGAATTATTTGTAGAGATCGTTATTTGTATTGGGGATACCTGTTCTGAACAATTATTCTTGATATTTAAACAGGACTAACGTAATGTAAAAATAAAACGAGATGCCAAAAGAACGAACAGAAGTAAGATGTAAGAAGAAGAGTGATTCATTAATAAATAATAAATACGGAGAATTCGGCAGAATTAAACTTGCAACAGTGAACATTCCTATTTAAATTAACCACCTTCTTAGACTTCTTAATGGCCCAAACTAGAATTTACTAGTAAGCAGACGATGTGACATGTTTGTTACTTCCCGCAAATCGATTGCGAATATAATTTTTTTATATTTGCAATTCCATTGCGAATAGTGCCTCCCAATGTGAAATAGAAATAGTAAGGAAAATTCTTAGCCAAGTGGATAATTTTAAGTACCCAGGGGCATTTTTTATAACATCAGATGGATGATGCACAACAGAGATTAAGAGCAGAATAGAGCAGGCAAAAGCTGCATTTCAGAAAATGAAGAATATCTTATGTAATACACTATTAATATTGAATGTAAGAAAGAGGGTACTGAAGTGAAGTGCTATGATGAAGAACTTGGAAGCAACAGAGATGTGGTTCCTGAGACGAATGTTGTGAATTCCTTGGACTGCCAAAGTAACTAACAACAATTGCCTGAAAGAGGCTAATCTAATTAAACTAGAACATTATAATTATATACAACAATATTTATTAAGAGACAGCTTTCTTTGATCAAGTTTCAATGTGATGAGAAGAGAGGCTGAGAGACAATGGAGAACATCAAGACAACTGGAAATATCGAGGGGAAGAGAGGCAGACCAAGTAAAATTATGCTGAATGGATTGAGACGGTGGCATGGTAGATCATCATCATCAGAGTTGATCCAGAACACCAAAGACAGAGATAGTGGAGTCATGAGCGCCTACGCCAGCTGACATGGCACTTGATGATGATGAATATTATTATATAATCTGCAGCCGTTTTGTTTTTGTGCGTGTTGTGAATGTGAATCTAATAAAGAATAGGAAATGCCGCCAGTAATAGTGTTATGAAAACCAAGATGATATACAAAACACCAATTAAATGTATTAAACATAGCAAACCTGACGGGAAGACAGAATCCGAAAACTGGATGCAATGAATGATGACCTTCCTAAGAAATTCATTTTTTTCGTTGGCACCAGGTTCTGTATACAAGAGAACTCTCTTGTGTTAGATACATGAAAGTTATATTCTTAAAAACTCAAACCAACTGTGACACATATTTTCTTCTTCTTGCACTATTAGTACTAGTATTACTATAGACTATAGATATTTTCTCCTATTTTCCTTTCTAGTACTGTGGATATTCTTCTTCTTATACTAACGATAGTTTCTTTCTTTAGTTAGTTAGTTAGTTAGTTAGTTTCTTTCTTTTTCTTGTACTAGAGATATTTTCTTCTTCCTCTAGTATACTACGGATATCTTCTTCTTCTTCTTCTTCTTCTTCTTCTTCTTCTTCTTCTTCTTCTTCTTCTTCTTCTTCTTCTTCTTCTTCTTCTTCTCCTCCTTCTTCTCCTTCTTCTTCTTTTTCTTCTTCTTCTTTTTCTTCTTCTTCTTCTTCTTCTTCTTCTTCTTCTTCTTCTTCTTCTTCTTCTTCTTCTTCTTCTTCTTCTTCTTCTTCTTCTTCTTCTTCTTCTTCTTCTTCTTCTTCTTCTCCTTCTTCTTCTTCTGTTTCTACTACGGATATTTTCTTCTTCTATGGATATTTTCTGTTTCTTCTTCTCTTTTCTTCTTCTTCTTCTTCTTCTTCTTCTTCTTCTTCTTCTTCTTCTTCTCCTTCTTCTTCTTCTTCTTCTTCTTCTTCTTCTTCTTCTTCTTCTTCTTCTTCTTCTTCTTCTCCTTCTTCTGTTTCTACTACGGATATTTTCTTCTTCTATGGATATTTTCTGTTTCTTCTTCTCTTTTCTTCTTCTTCTTCTTCTTCTTCTTCTTCTTCTTCTTCTTCTTCTTCTTCTTCTTCTTCTTCTTCTTCTTCTTCTTCTTCTTCTTCTTCTTCTTCTTCTTCTTCTTCTTCTTCTTCTTCTTCTTCTTCTTCTTCTTCTTCTTCCTTCTTCCTTCTTCCTTCTTCTTCTTCTTCTTCTTCTTCTTCTTCTTCTTCTTCCTTCTTCCTTCTTCTTCTTCTTCTTCTTCTTCTTCTTCTTCTTCTTCTTCTTCTTCTCCTTCTTCTTCTTCTTCTTCTTCTCCTTCTTCTTCTTCTTCTTCCTTCTTCCTTCTTCCTTCTTCCTTCTTCTTCTTCTTCTTCTTCTTCTTCTTCTTCTTCTTCTTCTTCTTCTTCTGCTTCTTCTGCTACGGATATTTTCTACTTCTACGGATATTTTCTGTTTCTTCTTCTCTTTTCTTCTTCTTCTTCTTTCTCTTCTTCTTCTTCTTCTCCTTCTTCTTCTTCTTCTGTTTCTACTACGGATATTTTCTTCTTCTATGGATATTTTCTGTTTCTTCTTCTCTTTTCTTCTTCTTCTTCTTCTTCTTCTTCTTCTTCTTCTTCTTCTTCTTCTTCTTCTTCTTCTTCTTCTTCTTCTTCTTCTTCTTCTTCTTCATCTTCTTCCGTTCGATTAAAATGTGTCTATATCTGCAATGTTGTCACTTGTATAAATTTCAGTGACTTTTTCAGTTCACTCATTGGTAAAAAGATTTTCTTTTTCACTGTTGTTTCTCTAGGCCAGAAGGTTTGCCTAGATATGTTGTATTTTTGGCAGTCTTGGAACAGTCATAACATCTGATGGGAGATGCCTCGACGAAATTAGAACCAGAATGAGAATCGCCATGGCGAAGGTAACCTTTTGTAAGAGGAAAAACATACTGACCAATAAAAGGATGTCAATTGCTACGAGAAAACGAGTGTTGAGGTGCTAATAGAGCCGCTACTTTTGTATGGATGTGAAGCGTGGACAATGAGCAGTCAAGCTGAAAAACATCTGCTGGCCGTGGCAATGTGGTTTCTGAGGAGAATGCAAAGAATACCATGGACAGATAGAAAAACCAACGACCAAATTCTACAAGAAACAAATGAAAATCGTAAACTGATTAGATAAATTAGACGTAGACAGTTTTTTTTTTGTGTGGTGTGTGTGGCAAGTTATAAGAAGAAATAAATTAAAGAAATTGGTGACAACTGGCAAGATCGAGGGGAAGAAAACAAGGGAAAGACAGAGAAGTAAATACCTGGATGGATTGACCACGTGGCATGGTCGAGAAAAGAACACTGAAATGATCCAAGACTCTGGTGATCGAGTGAAATGGCGAATCATGACCGCTCTCGCTTACTGGCATGGCACATGAGGGATGGATGGATGGAGTATATGATCTGCGGCGCCAATCCAAATGTGCGCATGACTGATTTGCAAATCTTGAATTTTGTATACACATTGTTGCATAAAATAGTATGCCCTGTTCTGAGGCGCAGAATAATATTATTTGCTCTGATCAGTTCATAAACTGGTAATCGTCTTGAGCTGATGTTGGTGTCTTTCTGACTAACTTGATGATTATCTTTTGGTGGTATGCAACAGGCACCTCAGGTTGGTCTTCAATAGATAAGCCTACTGCAAGAGGCCAACATACAGAGACATTTGATTACACTCGTCACGACAAGACGGTCGTCATTATTTTTAGTCACGTTGTAAGACGATAGATATGGAGATGGTTGTGACAACAAGGAAGATTGAGGATGTTATGTTCAGTCTTTCCATGCAGTATTTCTGCTCACTGTTTCCATGAGGAGATGATTATGATATCTCATTTCTTTCTCAAGAAGGCGGAATTGACGTGCTTGATCAGGGTTTACTCCCAATTCGTGCAGTCGGACTAGAGTCGGTGTCTCGTCAGTATTCGCCAAATGATTATTGGGGGTATTAGAGACAGAGGCAGAAACTACTTGATAGGATTGTTAAGTAGCATGAAAGATAGTAAACAGTCAAACATATCACGAACAAGGGGACACATGTTTGTGAAGTAACATGGCCGCTTGCGTCTTTTGGTTTGGCACATGATGATGATAATACGGAGAATTCATGCGAACACTCATAACTATGTGATTCACATAATTTCTTTATACATACATTCTAAGTAATATAACATATTTTGAAAACTAAGTATATGTAATGTTATATAAAAAATGAATACGTAATTATATATAACATATGGCAATCAGTATAACAATTCACAACGTATGACAAACAAACATCATTCAACATACTATATGAATTAATATAGCATATGTCGAAAAGAGATATCTATGTTAATTTATGTACAAAATGAACACTTATATATATATATATATATATATATATATATATATATATATATATATATATATATATATATATGTGATAATAATATATAATATAATATATAATATATAATATATGTTCAAAAACGATATTTATGAAAAACTATATACAAAACCAATGCTAAACTATGTATTCCCTGCTAGCCTATCAGCCTGTTCATTCCCCTGCACGGCCAGAGCAAAATATCCGTACAATTCTCACAATCTGTGACCTCTGAAGCGACGATAGCCATTCCACACGAAACATTCCTTTCTCCGCCTTACTAAGCATACTCTTTGAATCCGTAATGAATACAATGTGTGTTGCAGTAGTCTCCTCTAACCAACGGAATGCCGCTGTTACTGCTTCCACCTTCATTCTCATGCTGGATGTCGTAGTCTCATATGCCAGACTCTCCTGTTTTTCAAAACACGTCCATTAGTCTTTGCAATAAAACCCCAACCACTACGTCTGTTTATCACCACTGACCCATCGGTGTAGATGACTATGTCACCTTGATGTGATTGTGTGTTATTCTGGATCAAACTCAATGCAGCCCGCTGCCCATTCTCTGCACTCGCGACCCAATGTTATTATCTGTGTCCCTGCACCACTCTGCCACACTGTTTACTGCTACTTGTAAGTCTTCCTAAACATTGGCCCTGTCTCTGCCCTGTCTGTACACCAGCACACCATTTACAAATGTCAAGATTCTATCCACACCTGGTGTCTCAATAACTGCGATTTTGCTGGTGTAGACATTAAAGAGCATCGGGGACATGGCAGATCCCTGCGGCAACCCAGGTGTAATAATAGAAGTAGAAGGGTCAGAAGTCCAAGTATCCATGCGCAGTGCAACCTTACGCTCATAAAGGACTGCCGCAACCCATCTAACAAGGCAAGGGCAAACCTCCACGTCCAACAGTGTGTATACCAACCGATCATACCTGACCCTTTTATACGCATCCTCCAGGTCAAGAGCTACCGCCACTGTCTCTTGTTTATCTTGGACTGAGTACAAGATCGAGGGGAGGGTAAGGCAACCAAAAATATCAAGGCACAGTGGATGGTATTGAATAGAAAAGCTGAAGTTGAAGTATTCTTCAGCATAGCAGCAATGATTATTCGAGCTCTAAAAGAGCCTCCTCTTGACTGCAATACATGTGAAGCACTGTGTATTTCATTATTGATGGCATTATGAAGATCGCCAAACAGAGCGCTGTCGCAGACGGGTAAGAGCGCTAGTTAGAACATCATACATGTATACGGTACAATGTATTGACTGTACTAGTGACAAGATGACTCCTCATACATACTGTGGCTGAGAAGATCAATGAAGGGGACATTGAAATTCCAGAAAAATGGCAGTTTTTTAATACTGATATTAAAAAATAAAGATTGAGAGTAATTTAGAATATGAATTACAATAGGCAAGAGAAGGTCAACCAGAGAGACGAATGGAGACGGATTGTATCTGCAGCAAACAACCTCAATGGCTCGGAACGCTGAAAAGAAGAAGAAGAAGAAGAAGAAGAAGAATAAGAAGAATTACAATAAGTACAGGCAAGAGTTAGACAGGGCAAAGAAACAATTTTTCCATATCTTGGACATGTAATAGATAATGGCAGAAGTGAAATAACAATTAAAAATAGAATAGAATGGCCAAAATATGCCTTCAACATCATGAAGTCAGTATGAACATCTAGAGAGGCATACAATGCATTAACAATGACAATTGTCAAATGTTATGTACATTCAACACTACTATAGATCGTGCGGAAGTCTAGACAGCGAACAAGCAATTAGAAAATCGAATGAGGCCCAGGAAATATGAATATACAGAAGAATATGTTGTATTTCATGGAAACAAAATACAAGCAAGTGCAGAGGTTCTAGAAAATGTGGGAATGAAAAGAGGGTTGATGAAAGAAATAAAACAGAGGCAAGTGAAACATTTCAGCTGCGGTAAAAAACAAAACACTCTTCTAAAAATCATACTGGAGGGTAAGGTTGCAGGCAAGCGAGCAAGAAGTTGACAACAATGCAAGTGGAAAGATAACATTAAGAGATGCACGAACAGCAATCTGACAGAATGTACATTCAGACCGAGAGACAGGCAGTGTTGAAGATCCATTGCAGCCAACCATCATTGTGGAGATGGCGCTTGATTGATTGATTGATTGATTGATTGATAGAAACTAGAGATCATATCGTTGATATGCGAACCCTCTTTGAGAAATGTAAGTAGTAGGATACGTCCTAACTAAAGCTCTTTTCAGGATTGACCTCTAAGGATTGATCCCAAGTCTCGGAGCTGGTGTGGGTTGGGTAGGGATGGGTAGGGTAGGTATCTAGGTCAAATGTAAGGGGCGATAATTCTAATAAAAGACATGTTTTCTAAGGGCAGTTAACTGACGGGATGTATAATATTTTAACTAATTTAAAAAAATAAAATAAAAAATAAAAGACAATCAGAGGCGCGCGGGACAATCGGCGGGGGCGGTCGCCGGCAGGCGGTCGCGTGGGGGCAGGTTCGAACCCAGTAACACAGTGTTTTGTCGTAACCACCTGGCTAGTCATTGCTGAGTGCCCACACGGTTGGTCATTGACGACTGCTCACTAGTCCGGTTATCGGGCCAACGAGTAGCTGGTATATACTCGTAATAATAAGGGCGGACCGACCCTTTCTTAAAAATGTCAACAATAAAAAAAAACACACATAGTTGTACATGCACAAGCTGGGAGAAAAAATAAATACTCATTCTCCTAACAAATAATCCAGGGGATTATCGTCGTCGCAATGAACTAGGTGGGCTATTAATGTTATTGATATATCCGCGGTTGCAAATAATTCGCAATATTAATAAAAGCTCATATAAATATCGATAGGGGATTTAAAAGCTTAACACCTATTGTCAAGGCACCCAATAAAAATCAATAGCACTACTCTCGAATTTTTTCTCATATTTGCCGGATGGGGCTTATGGGTTAGATGTATGCGTCCTTATTCAGTTAAAACAGGTGGTATGAGTAGGAGATATCACAAACAGTATCAGCATGTGCCACTCTGATCTTAAATATCAGTAGTTCGTTATTCTTGTGACATTGAAAACGCTTGTGGCTTGAAGAAGAATGGTGTGCTATGTTATTGGGAGGTTTATATAGGTTGATCAATATGCTAAGTTGATAAGGGCATCCCTGTCTGCACATCGTAGCTGTGTTGTGAATTGTTGCATAATACATCCGGGTGTGAAAATAATCAAACATGGTTCATATCAACTCAGTAGGCATGCCTCTATATAGCTGCACTGCGAACTTGGCTAGAGTCTACTTTAGGAAAGTATCGTGTATCTGTGTATACGGGTTTACCACTGTGTATAGATGTGTGTAGTAGTACTGGAAAGCGGCCTTTATGTAAACATTATCAAAGTATGTTGCCTTACAGAGCTGGTATAGTGTCTATGTGTCTGCTACGTTGTATGTTTTGTCATGTTGCCTTGCAGTATTTGGAGGTAGTTTCATGTGGGTGTCTAGTGAATTTTTTAAAAACGATGTCTCAGAATCCACAACGCCACTGGCATTAGAGGCATTTCAACTTGGCTGCTCATTGACCTCGCTTCACAGTCATACAAAAGTTCAGATTCTATGTAGCACTTAAACACTCTTTTTATTTCTCATTATAGCTGACAACTTTATATTAGTCAGTATGTTTTCCAACTTGCAAAAGGCAACCTTTATCACAGCGATTCTTGTTCTAACGTTTTAAAACCACCTCCCATCAGACATTGTTGTCTTTCTTTGTATGCTCACGGCTACTGTTTCCCCATTTCAAGCTCCATGTCTCTACTCGTATGTATTAGTGTGGTAGAAGTAAACCAACATCTCACAAGATAGACATGTAATACCACAATGTATATGGACCGGTGGGAAACGGCTACTTCCGGGCAAAGAGGGCGTTGCATCCTGTCACAGGCGTATGGGTACAGCCGAGACACGTCGTTAAGAGGGATACCACAGAAAAAAAACGGTGTTCTGTTGGCGATCGAACCAGGGGACCTAACTCGGGATGACCACCGTGTACGGGAGTGATTCTTCCCCCGCGTCAACAGGGCGTCGGAGGTTTAAAAAGGTCTCCCTTCTCTAGCTTTTCTATGTCCGAGGCGTCCTAGGGTCACCAAGTAACAGCAAAGAACACGAAACTACTACTACCGAGGCCTATATACACCACAATGCAGTTTCGAATATAATATACACAACTATAATCAAGTCATCACAGTGTTCGACTAACCCTTTCTCATAGACATAGAGGAGAGATGTGAGCACCGAGACCAGTTGGGGAAGGTGTGCCTTTTACGTAATAACTATCGTGTCATAACCGACGAGTGTTTAGCTATTTTTATCCCCTGTATAATATTACCTGTGAACACAACAAGCTTCCCAGGATCAAGCTTAGGTGTCTCAGAGCAGACATTTACACTTTCATTAATTCTTCTACCTGGCCAAAGGGGTCTTTGCACCTTTCCCCAGAAACCCAGTTCCAATGCCAATATACGTTTTTTCAATGTGTCGGCCCATTGCCACATTTCACATCAAGACAAAAGTACAGGTTCTATGTACCACTTCATCAGTCAAATAAGGAAACATGTTAGCCAAATTATTAAAAAACGTTGGCCAAATACATAAATATAGCGACCAGACTTATAAAATATAGTAAAATTTGTTAGCCAAACTGATAAAACTCGTGGTCAAATTAAGAATTATCTCAACCAATCGTATAAAAAATAGGAAAAAATTAAGTCAAACTAATGAAAATGTTGGCCAGATACAGAAATATCTCGACCAACTTATAAAATATAGGAAAATGTGTTAGCCAAACTGACAAAACTGTTAGCCAATATAAGAAAAGTCTCGACCAACTTATAAAATGTAGGAAAAATTGTTAGCCAAACTGACAAAATATTTGGCCAAAATAAGAAACGTCTCGACTAACATTATAAAAAAGTAGGAAAAATGGTAACCAAACTAATTAAAAATGGTGACCAAAATAGGAAATATATCGACCAAATTTATGAAAAGTAGGAAAATTGTTCGTCAAATGTGAAAAATATTGGGCAAGTAGGAAATCATGTTACCCAAATAGGAAAAATATCGATCAAACTTATAGGTGTCTCGTCCAAACTTATAAAATGGATGAACGTTTGTTAGCCAAAGGTGAAAAATACTGGCCATGTAAAGAAATAGCTCATCCGAATTAATAACAAGTAAGGAAACATGTTAGCCAAATTATTAAAATGTTGGCCAAATATAGAATTATATCGACCATACGTATAAAATATGGTAAAATTTGTTAGCCAAACTTATAAAACTCGTGGTCAATATAAGAAATATCTCAACCAAGCGTATAAGAAATAGAAAAAAGGCTAGTCAAACTAATGAAAATGTTGGCCAAATACAGAAATATCTCGACCAACTTAGAAAATGTAGGAAAAATTGTTAGCCAAACTGACAAAACTGTTAGCCAAAATAGGAAACAAGACGACCAACTTATAAAATGTAGGAACAATTGTTAGCCAAACTGACAAAACAGTTGGTCAAAATAAGAAACGTCTCGACTAACATTATTAAAAAGTAGGAAAAATGGTAACCAAATTAATTAAAAAAGGTGACCAAAATAGGAAATATCTCGACCAAACTTATGAAAAGTAGGAAAATTGTTCGTCAAATGTGACAAATATTGGGCAAGTAGGAAATCATGTTAGCCAAATAGGAAAAATATCGATCAAACTTATAGATGTCTCGTCCAAACTTATAAAATGTATGAACATTTGTTAGCCAAAGGTGAAAAATATTGGCCAAGTAAAGAAATATCTCATCCGAATTTATAACAAGTAAGAAAACATGCTAGTAAAATCAAGAAATATGTCGACTGAAGTTATACAATAGGCGAAACGATGGACAAACTTATAAAGATGTCGACCGTTATAAGAAAATGTATTACCCAAATTAGGAAAAAAATATTGACCAAGTTTTGAAATATCTCGACCAAAATTACAAAAAATAGGAAAATATGTCGACTAAAGTAGGAACATTTGTTAGCCAAAGATGAAAAATATTGGTCAAGTAAAGAAACATCGCATCCAAACTTTTAAAATGTAGGAAACTTTATTAACCAAATGTGCAAAATATTGTCCAAGTAAAGACATGTTTCAACTAATCTTATAAATATGTCGTCCAAACTTATAAACATTAGGAAAATGTGTTACCCAAATGGGAAAAATACTGGCCAAGTGGAGAAATATCTCAACCATACTTATGAAAAGGAGGAAAATGTGTTAACCAAATGGGAAATATATTGGCCAAGTGGAGAAATATCTCAACCATACTTATGAAAAGGAGGAAAATGTGTTAACCAAATGGGGACAAATATTGGCCAAGTGGAGAAATATCTCAACCATACTTATGAAAAGGAGGAAAATGTGTTAACCTAATGAGAAAATATCGCCCAAGTGAAGAAAAAAGTTACAAAAAACTTATAAAACTTAGGAAAATGTGTTAACCTAATGAGAAAAATATTGACCAAGTAAAGAAAAACGTACACCAAACTTCTGAAAAGTAAGAAAATTTGTTAACCAAATGGGAAAAATATTGGCCAAGTGGAGAAATATCTCAACCATACTTATGAAAAGGAGGAAAATGTGTTAACCAAATGGGAAAAATATTGGCCAAGTGGAGAAATATCTCAACCATACTTATGAAAAGGAGGAAAATGTGTTAACCTAATGAGAAAATATCGCCCAAGTGAAGAAAAAAGTTACACAAAACTTATAAAACTTAGGAAAATGTGTTAACCTAATGAGAAAAATATCGCCCAATTGAAGAAAAAAGTTACACAAAACTTATAAAACTTAGGAAAATGTGTTAACCTAATGAGAAAAATATTGACTAAGTAAAGAAAAACGTACACCAAACTTCTGAAAAGTAAGAAAATTTGTTAACCAAATGGGAAAAATATTGGCCAAGTGGAGAAATATCTCAACCATACTTATGAAAAGGAGGAAAATGTGTTAACCTAATGAGAAAATATCGCCCAAGTGAAGAAAAAAGTTACACAAAACTTATAAAACTTAGGAAAATGTGTTAACCTAATGAGAAAAATATTGACCAAGTAAAGAAAAACGTACACCAAACTTCTGAAAAGTAAGAAAATTTGTTAACCAAAAGGGACAAATATATGGGCTAAACTATGAAATATGTTGACCGAAGTAATAAAGTGTGTTAACCAAATGGGGAAAAATGTTGGTCAAAACATGAAACATCTCGACCAAACTTATAAATATCTCGTGTAAACTTATAAAAAAAAAAGTAGGAACAAATATTGCTTCTGTAGTTATGTCAATCGTGTCTTGAACTTTTATCTGAACAGACATTTCACAAAACATAATCATCAACGTCAGCACTTTCCCTCTTTTACATTACCAAAAGCTTCAACTTATCAGTCCAGAGTATCCACTAAAGAAGCACTTATGCATACTAATTACCCAGCTCTTCACACTCTTGGTTTTTTTCTTTTCTAACACAAAGTGTCTCTGTCTTTCATAGATAGCTTCACAACTTTTCTATGTAGCACCACTAACAACTCCAAACCTTCGTTTCACATGAGCTCTAATGAAACAGTCATAACAACATTTAGGGCAATCTGTGGCCTCACCTGGGATAGTTTCAATATCATCTGAGTATTCGTCAGCAAAGATCCACTTCCCATGGCTGACATCTTCAACTTTCTATACCACAATGTCTGCTACACTAACCTTCCATTGGTCCATCTTTCAACAATACAAAGAGTGTTCTCGAAGTCTAGCTAACATAACATTGCTTACTTTGTCCACCTCTATCACACTTTGTCATTTAACAGCTGCAATAGCGGCAAGTCTGCAACCAACCAACAGTGTCTGTTATGAAGTCGACCTTTCTTAAAGCCACGTCGCCTTACTGAGCCCTTGAATACCCTCTACTGCATCGTCTAACCGACTTTCAACGTTTCATACCAAATAACATTAACATTCTCTTTGATTACAGAACAGCTGATTTTCTGCTGACTAGGCAGATTTTCCAACCTCGTGGAGATAAATCATATGCCCCTAACCTACTAGGCGCTATTCTAGACAACGAATATGGTCATCGACCAGCACCCCTAGGCAGAACTTGAAAAAACATCAAACACAACAAACTCTTTCTTACTAACCCTAACCCTAAGTATACATCAACTAACCCTAACCCTAACCCTAACTATACAACAAACTCTTTAAGAGACATAGATACAAACCAGTGTTAGAAATGAAAAAGTTAAATTTATGTGATTAAATTTTAATTAAAATTTAAAACTAATAAATCGCAATTTTATTGCGCGCTTCACTTAATATACAGATATAGGGTAAGTATAGGTATAAGTTAGGTATAGGACATATATCAAGCTTACATCTTATTTGGCCAACGTTTTTTTTTTAATAATTTGGCTAACATGTTTCCTTATTTGACTTATGAAGTGGTACATAGAACCTATACTTTTGTCTGGATGTGAAATGTGGCAATGAGCCGACACATTGAAAAAACGTATATTGGCATTGGAACTGGTTTCTGGGGAAAGGTGCAAAGACCCCTTTGGCCAGGTAGAAGAATTAATGAAAGTGTAAATGTCTGCTCTGAGACGCGTTAACTTCGCTGGTCAGGCCAGCAAGTACGTGATATGTCATGTTATATGAAACACCTAAGCTTGATCCTGGGAAGCTTGTTGTGTTCACGGGTAATATTATACAGGTGATAAAAATAGCTAAACACTCGTCGGTTATGACCCGATAGTTATTAAGTAAAAGACACACCTTCCCCAACTGGTCTCGGTGCTCACATCTCTCCTCTATGTCTATGAGAAAGGGTTAGTCGAACACTGTGATGACTTGATTATAGTTGTGTATATTATATTCGAAAGTGCATTGTGGTGTATATAGGCCTCGGTAGTAGTAGTTTCGTGTTCTTTGCTGTTACTTGGTGACCCTAGGACGCCTCGGACATAGAAAAGCTAGAGAAGGGAGACCTTTTTAAACCTCCGACGCCCTGTTGACGCGGGGGAAGAATCACTCCCGTACACGGTGGTCATCCCGAGTTAGGTCCCCTGGTTCGATCGCCAATAGAACACCGTTTTTTTTCTGCGGTATCCCTCTTAACGACGTGTCTCGGCTGTACCCATACGCCTGTGACAGGATGCAACGCCCTCTTTGCCCGGAAGTAGCCGTTTCCCACCGGTCCATATACATTGTGGTATTACATGTCTATCTTGTGAGATGTTGGTTTACTTCTACCACACTAATACATACGAGTAGAGACATGGAGCTTGAAATGGGGAAACAGTAGCCGTGAGCATACAAAGAAAGACAACAATGTCTGATGGGAGGTGGTTTTAAAACGTTAGAACAAGAATCGCTGTGATGAAGGTTGCCTTTTGCAAGTTGGAAAACATACTGACTAATATAAAGTTGTCAGCTATAATGAGAAATAAAAAGAGTGTTTAAGTGCTACATAGAATCTGAACTTTTGTATGACTGTGAAGCGAGGTCAATGAGCAGCCAAGTTGAAATGCCTCTAATGCCAGTGGCGTTGTGGATTCTGAGACATCGTTTTTAAAAAATTCACTAGACACCCACATGAAACTACCTCCAAATACTGCAAGGCAACATGACAAAACATACAACGTAGCAGACACATAGACACTATACCAGCTCTGTAAGGCAACATACTTTGATAATGTTTACATAAAGGCCGCTTTCCAGTACTACTACACACATCTATACACAGTGGTAAACCCGTATACACAGATACACGATACTTTCCTAAAGTAGACTCTAGCCAAGTTCGCAGTGCAGCTATATAGAGGCATGCCTACTGAGTTGATATGAACCATGTTTGATTATTTTCACACCCGGATGTATTATGCGACAATTCACAACACAGCTACGATGTGCTGACAGGGGTGCCCTTATTAACTTAGCATATTAATCAATCTATATAAACCTCCCAATAACATAGCACACCATTCTCCTTCAAGCCACAAGCGTTTTCAATGTCACAAGAATAACGAACTACTGATATTTAAGATCAGAGTGGCACATGCTGATACTGTTTGTGATATCTCCTACTCATACCACCTGTTTTAACTGAATAAGGACACATACATCTAACCCATAAGCCCCATCCGGCAAATATGAGAAAAAATTCGAGAGTAGTGCTATTGATTTTTATTGGGTGCCCTGACAATAGGTGTTAAGCTTTTAAATCCCCTATCGATATTTATATGAGCTTTTATTAATATTGCGAATTATTTGCAACCGCGGATATATCAATAACATTAATAGCCCACCTAGTTCATTGCGACGACGATAATCCCCTGGATTATTTGTTAGGAGAATGAGTATTTATTTTTTCTCCCAGCTTGTGTACAACTATGTGTGTGTTTTTTTTTAATTGTTGACATTTTTAAGAAAGGGTCGGTCCGCCCTTATTATTACGAGTATATACCAGCTACTCGTTGGCCCGATAACCGGACTAGTGAGCAGTCGTCAATGACCAACCGTGTGGGCACTCAGCAATGACTAGCCAGGTGGTTACGACAAAACACTGTGTTACTGGGTTCGAACCTGCCCCCACGCGACCGCCTGCCGGCGACCGCCCCCGCCGATTGCCCCGCGCGCCTCTGATTGTCTTTTATTTTTTACTTTATTTTTTTTTTAATTAGTTAAAATATTATACATCCCGTCAGTTAACTGCCCTTAGAAAACATGTCTTTTATTAGAATTATCGCCCCTTACATATGACATAGATACCTACCCTACCCATCCCTACCCAGCCCACACCAGCTCCGAGACCGAAAAGGATTGGGATCAATCCTTAGAGGTCAATCCTGAAAAGAGCCTTAGTTAGGACGTATCCTACTACTAATGTAAAATACAGTGCAGATTTTTATGCTCGTATCGTGGAATACAGTAAGGCCTACGACTCTGTCTAGCATAAGAAATTGTGGAACACGGGGGAGGGGGGGGGGAGGGGGGAAATGGGGGTTCCCTGCATATTAACTGAATCATTTTATTTTTATAGCATGCGCAACAAGTAGTCGCCAGAATAGCTGGTGAAACATCAAATTGGTTTGAGGAGCAAAGGAGCGTAACACAAGCCCACATGCGCTCTCCTAATCCTACCCGTGCAAATAAGAAACGTAAATTTTAGTCTATTCATAATTCGTAGAAATTCAGTCCCATAACTTAGTTATGCACTGTCCTCCTCCCAAATAGTGCTAAGGGATTAGGGGAGTTGATCACATCTGTCAAACGAGAGAGAGAGAGAGAGAGAGAGAGAGAGAGAGAGAGAGAGAGAGAGAGAGAGAGAGACACACACACACACTTGACTCACACACGCACGCTCGCACAAGTGGACAATTACTCATTTTCAGAAAATGGAATTTCCTCGAGTTCAAGGGAGATCAATCCTAACTAGAAAATTTCCAAAATGGCTGCTCTTTTATTTTACAATTAATGTTGAAGTGTGGAGTTCGTAAGCCCGTTGGAAATTGGTTTGCATTCATGAATCCCAACTCGTGGTAAGAAGTTTAGTTTAATTTATTATCGTTAGAAACATTTTAAAACATTTTATGTGGACTGTTGTTATATATTTCTATTTATAAATACCAAAAATACTTGTTTTACTGTGGAGGTAGTAAGTTAGGTAGTAAATAAAAATAAAACAAACGAGTGACAGCTTTTAATTCAGACGATTTACACGTAAAAATGACCGGAAGATGTAATTATTTATCACATTTGTATACGTAATTGAAAAGAATATTAAAGAGGATCACACTGTATCGAATTGAACGGAAACTTTTAACTTATATTTATAACCATGGGTGAAACAGTGACTCACTGTTTCACTGAGTGAGAATGAACTCTATTCTCGTTCAATTAAATCAACGGAGTGACAAAGAAAGAGGGAAAATTCATTCTCACGTTGGGATGTGATACTGGTGGGAAAATTGGGTTAACCTGTGTCACGTTGCCCATGGTAAAAATCCCCTTAACAGATGGAAATAAAAGAAATGGCTTGAATAAACCACTTTCTTGATTAGACAACAAAAATTGCGACAGAATGAGTGTTATTCGCAATCGCAGATATGACGTTTATTTCAAAATGTGAAAAATGGTACTTTCTTGTTCTTGAGGCCGCCTATCTTTACTCAGGCTCATAAACACGAAGATGGCAGATGCTATTGCGGTACTTGGTCGGAAGTGGTCTCTACACTAACTTAAGTCCCAGAGATGGTGTTGCGGTACATGGTCAGGAGAGATCTCTACACTAATTTAAAGGAGCCTCTATTCACAAAAATTTGTCTTGTCTGTCTTTTGTTTGCAAGTTATTTTTCTTCAAACCTCACTAAGATGATATTTATCGACAAGGAAACATGTACAGTGATATTTTATTTGGCAAATAAAATTCACATTAAACGACAGCTTCCGCAGATCCATAGAGCACACTTTATTCACATGCTTCGAATTTCTCAGTTCTATATTTTAGTTCGTAATGTTTAATATTTTTTATTAGGAAGTGTCTATTCGTAGGGCCCTGCGAATAAACAAAGCGTCTATTCGCAGGGCACGGTTGGTCACGTGATTTAACGTAAGTTTGCGGCTAAATTATACATTTTCGTTGATTGGAAAACGTGTCGTCAGTGGCATAGTTGATAGTGTCCCCGCCAGATGGGCGGGAGCTCGAGGTTCGTTTCCTTGCCGGACATTTTTTTTTAAATTGTTCAGCAATTAATTGGATGAAAGTCAAATGTCAATCGTTCGTTTCCTTGCCGGACATTTTTTTTTTTTATTGTTCAGAAATTAATTGGATGAAAGTCAAATGTCAATCGTTCGTTTCCTTGCCGGACATTTTCTTTTTTTATTGTTCAGCAATTAATTGGATGAAAGTCAAATGTCAATCGTTCGTTTCCTTGCCGGACAATGTTTTTTTAAATTTTTCAGCAATTCATTAGGTGAAAGTCAATCCTTCATCTCTTTGGGTATTTAGAATTGTGTTGTTTAAAGTGAGTGTAATTTAGTTAGTACCAGTTTCTCCAGTATTGGTCCTCGTTGCTTTGCACTACGGCAATTCCAATACCCAACCCACACAATTTTGAGTCCCAAACGATCCGTTTTCCTTCTACCCCTTCTGGCTCCAGCCCTCTTCTTCCTTTTCCTTCCCCCCTCTCCCCTACCTCTTCTCCTCCGCTTCATTCTCTCCCCGGTGGCTGTTGTCAAAAGTATCGAGCACAAAGCACGTACTCCGTTGCTTCGGCGATAATTCTTTGTAGTTGGTAGTATAGTTGGTTAGGTAGGTGGGTAGTTAGACACGAAAGTGGTTAAGTAGGCAGGTAGGCAGGCATACAGACAGGCGGACATATAGAGAGGCATACAGACATCTCTCTCTCTCTTCTTCTCTATCTCCCTCCCCCTGTCTCTCTTTCTTGTCTTTATCACTTTTTTATGTCTTTCAACACATCTTTCTAATATCTCTGTCTCGCCGGCCCTGCGAATAAACAAAGCGTCTATTCGCAGGGCCCTGCGAATAGACTCTCCCTTTTTATTATATTACCTAATTAAAATTAAAAGAAAAATTGCTCGGCGGGGAATCGAACCTGTCTCCCGCATGACAGGCGTAGATACTTACCACTATACTTCTGAGGACACAATATCATCTCAGCAAAAATTAATAATATATTCAAACTCATGTCCCGATGACGTCATGTATGTAATGTGATCAGCCGCAATTAGGAATCACGCTTGGTATTATTCGCAATTCGATTGCAAATAATCACTTCGACAAAAGAATGTTATGTCTTATGATTATGAATGTGCAAAGAAAGACTTCACACGCATAACATTGGGCATTCCCATGCTGCTCAGTCCTCCCATGCAGCAACCATCCCAAAGTACTTCTTCTCACTGTTTCCATGAGGAGTTGGTTATATTCTTGACAGCAAAAAAATATTGTATAGCGTGTCTAATACTCATGTACTCATGTTCTACTCAAGCAATGAAAGTGAACTTGGTTCTTTACAAACCAAACCAAATCATTTTCGAAGTTCTTTCATTGAGGATACATGGATTATGATTAAGTGATTAGTTTCATACCTTTATTACTCAGATGAACACAGTTCATCTAGAAGGACCCCCTGAAACAAGTAGAGAGCTTCAGGTACTTAGGAAGTATAATATCATCAAATGGCAAATCAGATGATGAGATCAAATAGATGCAATAAGGCAAACCAACTATTGGACAAATGGCACCAATACTAAAGAATATGTGTTTCTTAACATCAATCTGTTCAAATAAGGATGAACCTACGACAGGTCCAGCAAACCGGTAGGGAATTTATATGTTCACGTACTATTGCTAGAGAATTACATCAAAGATCATCTGCGACGAGACCACGAGGACGTCCAAGAAGAAAATGGATTGACGACATCAAAGACATTGTACAACCACATGGAATGACACTATCCAGTGCCACCCACCGGGTGCTGGAACGCAAATTATTCCTCCCCACAACGCTTGGTGGCAGAAGTGGAAGATGATGATGATATGACTAAAGAATAAACATGTATCAATCTATATCTATAAAACAGAGTGTATGTGGCTTTGTGTGTTTGTGGTCAGCTAGCTATGTATTGGATGCGTTCGATAACGGTACATCCGATTGAGATGAAATTTTCTACACGTCTTCCTTTCATTCCTGTGCAACCGACTATTATAGTTTCTTAGTGTAAAATCTTCTACTTATTTAATAACATTTACTTTTCCATTTTTCATTATATAATTTCTATATAGCAGGGGGACTTCACTCTAGAAAAGTTATTTCAAGGGGCATAACTTTTAATAACATTTCTATATACTTTATAGTCATATTGTTGGACTTACTTGCACTATTGTTAAACTCTTTGTCTATAGTTATTTTCAGGCATATAAGTTATAATAAATAATGATATAATCTTTAAGGCATTTTCAAAGTTTTCATAAAAATAATGCATAACATTGTAACCCATTTTTTTCTGCTTAAAGAACTTATCAACTGTCATGTCGGTGATTAAAAAGTTTTCATTAAAAATAATGAATGGTGTGTGGAAGGACATTCTTTTAAGTTACTGTGCGCCAGGAGCTGGGCGAAACCACGCCGGGACAGACAGACAGATAGTCGGGAACGGAAGCTTATTTGACTACTTATATGCTCCCCACCAGGGACTGGGTGAAGCCGGGCCGGGTCAGACAGACAGACAGACAGATAGACAGACAGTCAGGAACGGGAGAGCTTATATGACTACGTATATGAATTAAATGAGATGCTCCCCACCAGGGACTGGGTGAAGCCGGGACAGACAGATAGACAGACAAACAGATAGTCGGGAACGGGAGAGCTTATATGACTACGTATATGAATTAAATGAGATGCTCCCCACCAGGGACTGGGTGAAGCCGGGCCGGGTCAGCCAGACAGACAGACAAACAAGCAGACAGACAGACTGATAGATAGATAGATCCCCTCCAGGGCCTGGGCGAAGCCGGGCCGGGTCAGCTAGTAGATAATAAGAAAGCACTCTACAACACAATCTTCCTACCAACTCTATGCTACCAATGCCAAACCTGGACAATGACAGAAAAAGAGAAAAGAAAAATCACAACAGAAATGAGATTTATGAGAATAATACTCAATCAATGCGTCAAGAAGAGAGAAAATCAGAAATGAAGAAATCATGACTAAAGTTGGGGTTATAGCAGCGCTAGATTTTATTAGAAGGCAGCAAGTCAAATGGTTTGGCCATGTAACTAGGTTATCACCTAACAGTAAACAACAACAAGCAATGACGTACAGACAAAATGGAAGCAGAAAAAGAGGCTGACCACGTTGTAAATGATGGACAGAGAGAAAAGCAGAGTCCATTGAAATCTTGATACATGAAGCCCATAAACGGGCACTCTCCCACAGTTTATACTTCACCTCAACACCGCAAGTTACAAGAGGAATGAGATTAGATGAATGCAGTGAAGAATGATTATACTAAACAAAGCAACTTAACAATGAGTACATTTTACCACTGAACTGTATTAGTGGCATGACCTATTGGTGTGCTGTCTTAAACTGATTGCTGTTCATGTTCATAGAACATTAGGTGTCAGTGTTGATGTAAATCAATGTTTAGTCTCAGAGGTTAGTGAAACAGTGTTCCATTGTCACTGGGTGACAGGCACTCACTGCTTGGAAAGGAGATTATGTGAAACAGAATAGGAAGATAAGAATGGAGTTCACTCACTCCACTGTTGTATACAACAAGCAAACAAAAGGGGTCAACACATGTAGATATTAAAGAATTATGTTGAAAGAAATACAGAAATGGATCTTTAAAAACAAACTATACTGGAATATTAATTTAAAGTATGGCACTATAATATAAGCGAGGACTATGTATTGGGTGATGTGCTACACTCTGTAATTTATAGAATTACTTACCAATATATTTATATTATCTAAAAAAGGTTAGTTGCATATTCTTTACATGATGTCACAATCAGCCCCAGCATTATTTGACTATTTGTGATTTAGTTGGCAATTTTAATGTCCATTAGTTTGCCATTGCTTTGTGATTGACCAGTGTTCTTTCTTTCATGATAATTCCATTCTGTTTGGATTCCACCAGACTACAGCCATTCGCTGCATATTGCTTCGTGATGGATTGTGGAGCACATTCTTTTATGACGTCATGTACTTCATTTTTAAAATTTGTTCTACATTCAAAATGTAGTGACACTTTACAAACACCCTGTATTATAATCTCCAATTAGTATTCCCAGCTTCTCTTTGATCTGTCGAATTATTACTTCGCTATCATACCATAAAAATTAATGTGCAGCGCTCTGCTTCCAAGTCATCTGCGGCTGATTTCAAACCCTGTTCTTCCTTTTTATAGAATAATACTAGGCTTTCTGATCGTGATTTTCAAATTGATCATTTACTATTGGGAGAACCACAGATAGATAGGCCTTGAAAAACCAACTCTAACGGTACCTCAATGAGTTGTGTGTCTCAATTCTAAGCTGAGTTATGTAAATTTGAGTGTCGTGACCTTTTGACTAAAATTTTCACAAAAGAGTGCTCACTGGAGGAATTTTTTGCGTCCTGGTTAAAATCTGGCCCAGATTATCAAAATTTTGGTGTGTTTTGAGACTATCTGTTTTGTTTATAAACGAACATCTTAGCAACCATACATCACTGCGATCGGGGTTGCAAGGCCTAACTGGTCATGTCATTTATTTTTTGATATGATATCTGGTGACCTAATTAGGAAGTAAAAATGGCCGCAAATTATTTTGCTAATTAATTACTATTTCACAAATTAGCGTACGTTTTCTTAATTTTAGCTTTCAAAATTACCAGATGAATTTGGTAATATGCGGAATGATGCTACAGACCTTATGGTGTCTTTGCTGTGTCAGTATGATGTGTGGTGACCTAATTAGCAATTAAAAATGGCCGCTAATTAATTACTATTTCACAAATTAGCGTACGTTTTCTTAATTTTAGCTTTCAAAATTACCAGATGAATTTGGTAATATGCGGAATGATGCTACAGACCTTATGGTGTCTTTGCTGTGTCAGTATGATGTGTGGTGACCTAATTAGCAATTAAAAATGGCCGCTAATTAATTACTATTTCACAAATTAGCGTACGTTTTCTTAATTTTAGCTTTCAAAATTACCAGATGAATTTGGTAATATGCGGAATGATGCTACAGACCTTATGGTGTCTTTGCTGTGTCAGTATGATGTGTGGTGACCTAATTAGCAATTAAAATGAGCAATTAGGCCTGGCAACCCTGGTCGCAGTGATGTATGGTTGCTAAGATGTTCGTTTAAAAACAAAATTGATTCAATGAAATAATACTCTCTCTTTGACTCGGCCTCACCAAAATCAACTCATTGAGCACTGATTATTATTGGTTATCACAGGTATATTATTGGGACAAATGGTTGTTATGAGGTTCGTCTAAAACAAAATTAGTAAATTTGCACACAAGTGTCAACAGATGAATATGTACTCGTATAGTTTGCCGTTAATAATCTTTATTAATATTATATAACAGATTTATATTTTTATTATTACAATATATATGCAACTTGACATCAGTTGATTCTGAAAAGAGCCTGAAAAGAAAGAAGAAAAACAAGATTAATAAAATGCTGTAAAATAACATGAAGAAGTTATAAATTATTAATTATTTCAGATTTGCATCTAACTAGTCAGGAACTACGGACAGAAGGTGACACTGTCATTGCAAAGAAAGGTTCCGGTGCTTTTGCTTCGATCGCAAGTAGCCTGACTATGGAAGTAAACAAGAAAAGTATGCAGAAAGCCAAAGAAGATTAATAAACTGAACACTTATGCATTGAATTGTTCGATGTTCAATGAGGATGATTTGTCGACTAACTAACTGTGAACTCTGAGAAGAAATGAAAAAGAAATTAAAGATACTGTATATTTATTTTTTAAAAGTTGTACATAATAATAAATAGTTATTAAAACTATAAAGGTAAATTCAACTCACCGTAGAAAAATGTCCTTAATTAGAGAAATACTACCTCTGTTGGCGACTGACCTGTCTTGGCATTGAATATCTCTTCTGTCTTCCAGAACCTGAAAAGAGAAAATAAAAAGATTACTAAATCTGAAAAAATAAAAAAAATGCTGTAAAATAACATGAAGAATTTATACATTATTAATTAAAGGTATATTTTTTTAAAAAATGTTTTACATTATAATAAATTGATCTTAAAATTATGAAGAAGTTATAAATTATAAATTATTAAATTTAAATCTGACGAGAAAAGAAACGGTCTCTGTGGCTAAGGGCTTGCGAACACGGTTTGTGAGTCCGTATACCCGGGTTCGAAACACAGTGGTGCTGGTTTTTTCGAAAAAGGTATAGGGGCCGGTCGTTCAGAAAGCAATGGCAAACTACTGAACGTAACACTTGCCTAGTACATCAACAGCAGCTGAAAATGCTGGTGTTGACTGCAACGTCCCGTAAGGGGTACGCAACAAATTTTTTAATTTTAATATGTATTAAAAAACCTTTGTTTTACAGTATAATAAATAGATATTAAAACTATAAAGGTATAAATTCAACTCACCGTAGAAAAATGTCCTTAATTAGAGAAATACTACCTCTGTTGGTGACTGACCTGTCTTGGCATTCAATATCTCTTCTGTCTTCCAGAACCTGAAAAGAGAAAATAAAAAGATTACTAAATCTGAAAAAATAAAAAAATGCTGTAAAATAACATGAAGAATTTATACATTATTAATTAAAGGTATATTTATTTTAAAAATGTTTTACATTATAATAAATTGATCTTAAAATTATAAAGATATATAACATGAAGAAGTTATAAATTATTAATTATTAAATTTAAATCTGACGAGAAAAGAAACGGTCTCTGTGGCTAAGGGCTTGCGAACGCGGTTTGTGGGCCTGTATACCCGGGTTCGAAACACAGTGGTGCTGGTTTTTTCGAAAAAGGTATAGGGGCCGGTCGTTCAGAAAGCAATGGCAAACTACTGAATGTAGTTCAAGGAAGAGACTAATAAGTGACTGCCATTCTGCTGCTAAATTAAATTTTTTACGTAATATAATTTGTTTTAATTCATACACATGAGTTGAAAGACTTCTCTCATGTAACTCCTTGCTGGGATTATTCGCCTGCACAATGGCTCTCACTTCATTAAGCACATCTGTTACAGTACGACCATCCGCAATCAACCGCCGAGCAGCGTAGCCTTTCTCAATGGGATATTCAGGTTCAAACACCGACAGATGAGATCTTAGATGATCAAGATTCCTCTTCCTTGCCATGATTGATTAATCTAAGAGAAATAGAAAATAAAAGCACAAATGTAATAATACAACAAATGGTTGCAGATTTAGAAAATTTAATTCTAATGACTACTGATAAATCAAGCAACAACATAAATTATCTGAAGAAATTTCTGATATGCTGGCTGGGATGCCGCCATTGTGAATTTTCCCTGATTATAAAAGTGTAACCAGGCGGTCTCATAAAATATTTTTTTTCTACACCCTAGAATAATGAATCTTGTTAAAACTTCAATATAATGTGTAAAAATGGACAAAGAATTCATAAATGCAAGAAAAAGTACAATGAAGATAATTCAAATAATAACAGAGACAAATAGATCTGTCAGGAAGTCAATTAAATTCATCCATGGACCTGTGAAGGGGTTTGAAAACTGAATTGACTTCCATAAATTTTAAGGCATTTGGCATGATTAAAGCAATAAAATAATTTATTTATAAAATTTAAACGTACATTGATATTGTTTAATTTAGGATTCTAAATCTCTTTGTTTTATTAATAAAAACAGAAATCCATCCAATATGTCATAACTCGGCCATTGGGATCACTGAATAATCTCCCTGTCATGAAAAGTACCCACTGGGTGGGCAACCCCATCACACAAAACATTTTTATTTTACACCACTAGCATAACGCAGCTTGTTGAAATTCTACATTTAAATGTAAAAATGGGCACAGAATTCAAAAATGTGGTATAAAATACAATGAATTCGATAATAGACAAGGCAAACTATAAACTTTCTTACCTTGAGCAGTAGAGTTCAACCTGTTCTCGAGAATGAAAACCATTCAAGTGCTCTTTGCCACGCTAGGTGAGATTGACCTTTGAACCATGGTTAAAGTTGTCATTCGCAATTTTCATAAAAATAGTTTCGCATTTATGCAATAGGAAACACGAGAAGGTAATTTTCATATACTCCACTCACCGGCCACAGGAAGTCGTCTGTGAACCCAATGACCTTGAACTTTCTTAAAACAGCGTCCTTCCCTAGTTACGAAGTCCCTAATAATACTCTAGTGTCCAGATTTGCTGTTAAGGATATGGGAAGTTAAGTTAGTTAGTTGCATATCCTTTACAGGACGTTGCAGTCAACACCAGCATCTTTTGCTGTTGTGATCTCTTGGTAAGTTTACATTCAGTAGTTTGCCATTGCGTTCTGAATGACTGGCACCCATACCAATTCGTTAAAAACTAACGCAAAACAGTCTGCTGCCAAATCGCGCACAGCTGTATTTCAAACACAGGTATGCAAGATCACAGACCGCGTTTATAACTCCTTCACCATGGAGCCGGCATTTAAGGAGTGGACGTTTTAAGCCAATTGTCACAGTTTGGATCTTTTTTGTGCATGTATACTCTTGTTAGGTTCTGTCCATTTTATTCTTGATCAACCTCTAAGCTCTGTGGCCAGACATTTTTAGTTATAAATTTGGCACTAAACATTAGCTACCAACACTGTGCTAGCAGTCGGGTTTCTTTAGGACTGTCATTCAGTTCATAATTGCAGTTCTGTATGAGACCACAAGGGGGGGGGGGGGGGGGGTCCATGCCAGAGCTAAGGACTTTTAACCCTATTTAACTGCTACCATTGCCAAATATGAATGCTGTCTAACTTGTTAAAGAGAAAACTCATTACATGGGAAATGTTTTTAAGAAAAGCTGCCTGCCTTACTATAAGAAATGTAATTAGTAACAACAGCTTTAAAAAATATTTTTGGTACACTCCCATTTGATATTAAAACACATTTTATTAACTTGTAAATAAATGGCATTGCATTAGAATTAATACCTGTTCTTTTGTGGTATTTTCAGATATGAATTTGTTCTGTGCCACAAGCTTTTGATTTGAAAACATTCAAAATGAAAAGGTTAGTTACAGTAATATCACTTTTCCTGTGTTGAGCATACGTCTGTTTTAATGTTGTTTTTCCCTGCTGAACCATGGATATTCATTCCTGTATTGTTTTAGCCATTCTTGTTTAACTTGACATCAGGGTTGATCGGATTACATTCTTCAGATCCCCAATTAAGTATTTTATGTTTTTGTCCATTTTTGGTTATCTTATTGGTTGATAAAGACTTTGGTTTTATTTTTTTTTCGTTCACTGGCTTTGAAATCAAGCATATTCCATATGATTGCTACTATTTAAGGTGCGCTGGACTTACTTTTGTGTGTGAATTAGCTTTCCCTGTTACCACTGTCCGCCGCCATCAGGCGAACCCACACTGACTTCTGAGGTACTTGTAATTCACATCCCCAAGTCAGGGACAAGAAGTTTACATTTTAATCCAACTGACTGGTGTAGGGATTGAACCCGCTACCTCAGCATCAGCACATGTGAAGAGCGAGCGCTCTTATCCATTCTGTCATTGAGCGTGCTCCGTATCTATGTATGTAATTGTCCTGTCATTTAGATTCCTCTATATCTATCTATGTAATTGTCCTGATAATTGAGCTTCCGCTGTCTCTATCTATGTAATTGTCCTGTCATTGAGCTTCCTGTGTATCTATGTATGTAATTGTCCTGTCATTGAGCTTCCTCTGTATCTATGTATGTAATTGTCCTTTCATTGAGCTTCCTCTATATCTATGTATATAATTGTCCTTTCATTGAGCTTCCTCTGTATCTATGTATGTAATTTTCCTGTCATTTAGATTCCTCTGTCTCTATGTATGTAATTTTCCTGTCATTTAGATTCCTCTGTCTCTATGTATGTAATTTTTCTGTCATTGAGCTTCCTCTGTATCTATGTATGTAATTTTCCTGTCATTTAGATTCCTCTGTATCTATGTATGTAATTGTCCTGTCATTGAGCTTCCTCTGTATCTATGTATGTAATTGTCCTTTCATTGAGCTTCCTCAGTCTCTATGTATGTAATTTTCCTGTCATTGAGCTTTGTCTGTCTCTATGTATGTAATTGTCCTTTCATTGAGCTTCCTCTGTCTCTATGTATGTAATTTTCTTTTCATTGAGCTTCCTCTGTCTCTATGTATGTAATTTTCGTCATTGAGCTTCGTCTGTCTCTATGTATGTAATTGTCCTGTCATTGAGCTTCCTCTGTATCTATGTATGTAATTGTCCTTTCATTGAGCTTCCTCTGTCTCTATGTATGTAATTGTCCTTTCATTGAGCTTCATCTGTCTCTATGTATGTAATTTTTCTGTCATTGAGCTTCCTCTGTCTCTATGTATGTAATTGTCCTGTCATTGAGCTTCGTCTGTCTCTATGTATGTAATTGTCCTGTCATTGAGCTTCGTCTGTCTCTATGTATGTAATTTTTCTGTCATTGAGCTTCGTCTGTCTCTATGTATGTAATTGTCCTGTCATTGAGCTTCCTCTATATCTATCTATGTAATGTCCTTTCATTGAGCTTCCTCTGTATCTATGTATGTAATTTTCCTGTCATTTAGATTCCTCTATGTATGTAATTTTCCTTTCATTGAGCTTCTTAATAATTTTTTATGTTTATTTGGACTCAAATATTAGCTCCTGGTGTCAGGTCTTAATCATATATGACTGAACTATCGTATAACAGTGGACGGTACTACCTGCTTTCGGTAGCGTCGAATGTTGGGCGGTGCTCACCAAACTCGACACCCCACTTTGAGCCAATGGCTTCAGGTGGGGGAGTGCAATTGGGAGGGTACAAGTCTTACCCTAGTGCGAGGAAATACAACCTAAAGACTAAATGTCATGACAGGGCAGACTAGGCCCTAAGCCTTGGCCGGCAACTGGTCTAGGATGGAAGCTCAGACAGGCGGACAGTTAGAGCATTGCTTTTCTGATCTGGCAGCTTCTGCAACTTGTCTTGTTCCAGACGTATAGGTGTTACCTTTCCTCTGGAGTAAATTAGGCAGGCCAAGAGAGGGATCATGCTGCATGGACAATACATGGTCTCTAAACTCAGCCCAGGCTTTGTTATGGTGAGGTATAACACAAGCTTACAAACTATCGTCTGTCAAGATGGCAAGGTGCTAGTCATTAGCTTCTCAGCAGTAAGCCCCCATTTTTAAATACGATTACACTGACCCTCTTGCAGTCACATAGTGAGCAAAGTTTGAGCTCTAAATGGAATCTATTAAAGCGGAGACCATTGTGCCAGATTAGTGTCTGCCTAGGATACCCCACATTAAGATAAAAAGTCTTGACTAGTATGGGCCTAACCCCTGGCACATTAGCACCTCTGCATCTCACACCTGAGAACAAAAGGAAACCAAGAGAGAAAATTAATGTTTGTATATGTCTTTATGATGATGATGATGACCAGCTCTGTGTTGAAGTGGTTACGGACACAATTCGCATACCGCGTTCGAAACAGAGCTGTTGGTGATTTGGCAGTAGACAGCATTTTGCTGGTTTCCTATAAAATGGTATGGGTGCCAGTTGTTCAGAAAGTGATGGCAAACTACAGAACGTATACTTGCCCATGAATAACGACCAGCCAAAAAATGCTGGAATTGACTGCTACATCCTGTAAAGGATATGCAGCGAATGTTTTTTATGATGATGCTCTTAATTTGATTTTGTTTATAAATATCAGATCAGCGCGTCAGGTGAAGCCAAACTCTAAATACATCAACAAAGCTGGAGCATCCCCAGAGGAGCCAAAAAAGAAGTGTGAGAGATCTGGTTGTACAGCCACAGTACCAATCTGTTTTGCTCGAGTTAGTGACAGGTACAAAATCATGACCATTGTACCTTTGTCTGTATCCTGATAACCCTTGTCTTGTTATACTTCTTTATTTGTAGATACATATGTTGTCATTTGCATGTATGCCAACAAGTGTGTAGTACTTAATTTGTGTGTTTCCTGTTCTTAAACTGATTGATTGATTAGATGCATACTTTGTCAACTTGGATATATGTGAAAAAGTGGATTGATTGAATTCATTCATTCATTCAGTAGCATGTCCTTTGCAGAACCTCGCTCCCATAACAACCATCTGGAAATATTCTCGGTCATAAGCAAGATGTCCTGCATCCAATACACCCATCTGGAGATCATCTGCCACATACTGCACCCATCTTCTCTTTGGTCTCCCTCTTCCTCACTTCCCTGGCTTATACTCCTCCATTATTGTTCTCTCTAAACTATCATGATGTTTCAAATGACCAAAATATTTCAATGTTCTTTGTTTTATCTTCTTTAGTAGCCAGCCTTCTTCAATATTCAGATCTTGTTATATGGATGCATTTGTTCTTTTATCCAAGATATTCCTAGACTATTTATATTCAAAGGCATTAATGTGCTGTTCAACTTGTTTGATTGATTGACATCCACACTAAAAACTCATATGTATTGATTGCTTCTACAGCTAATGTATTCTTTCTTCCTCTTGTTGGGGGTGCAACACACCTAGTTATGCCACTCAAAGGTCAGTGTGTCTAACTTTGGCATGCATTTGTGTCAGATCAGCTTCCTGTAGATTCCATTCAAGGCTTCGCCTACCCATGAGTAGGCTTTCTTACATAACAATTTTGCCAGGGTAGTTGCCCTGTGGCCTGCTGTTTGCAATGTCCAACTGTCATGGAAGTTTAGAAAATGCAATTTGCACACAGGACCTCATTTTGTGGTTCTAGCTATACTGTGGAACAATCTTCCACAAGAAATTGAAGACGCCACCAATCCCTATACATAATCGTAACCTATTTGAACACTTTTTCAGTACAGACTTACATGCCCCCCTAAAAAAGTAAAAACCAAAAATAATAATTATTTCAAATGACAACTACTATAATAATCATTCCCCTAACTGTGGTATGTCACACTCACCTCAGGTAATTAAAATTGCCATGATAAAAATTAGTTTTAGTGAGTCATATATGATTGATTATTGCACATTTTCCTTGCATTTTAATGCATATCGTCCTGTTGTTGTCGTTCTAAGATTAGCTTCATAAGTGAGGTATGAATGAAATATTGTATGAGAGCCGATAGATAAGAAGGGCAGATGGTCATTATTGATAGACTTCATAGAAGCAAAAATTCCTTCATTAGGCAGAATAGTGTCTTGTTTCAAGGATGCCCTGTCGGGGGTAAAAGGTTAGCTTGGCACCTGACCTTGACTCATCCTCATGCCAACATTCTGGGCCGCCAACTACCATCATCATGTGCCATACCCATAGTTCTGATTATGCCCTAGGGCTAAGCCATCCAGATATTTATCTCCTTGTCTTTTCTTTGCCATTTTCCCATCCAGTTTGCCATTTATCAAGAAGTTGATGAGCGAAATAAAATCTTGTCTGTCTGCGTCTCAAATTAATTTCCAGTTTTCATGAGTTTCTTGTAGGGCTGTCTCATGGTATTCTTCACATTTTCCCCAGAAACCTTATTTCCACTGCCATTAGATGTTTCTCAGCTTGTCTGTTGTACATGTGTCTCATGCTTACATCATGTATAACCCATGAGGATGCCTGTATGTTGCTGGTGACTCTACTCATGCCACACTGCTGTATAATTTTGTTTTCAGGTGTGTTGGAAGTGGCTGGACCTCAAGATGGTATCATCTTACATTAGGGGAACATTACTGCAATGAGTGTTTTGAACATTTCTACAGGAGGTTAGTCTCATTTGTTTTTATTAATCTTGTTGTATATTAACATTTATGGTATTGAAGAATATCGTGACAACTGGAAAGATCAGAGAGAAAAGAGGCAGACCAAGAATAATTATGCTGGATAGACTGAGATGGTGGCATGGAGGAATATCAGCAGCAGAGTTGATCCAGAGCGCCACGGACCGAGATTTTCTGTGGAAAGACATGAACACCAACACCAGCTTTCAAAGCACATGATGATGGTATTAACATGTTTGCTAGCATCTGTAGAAAGCTGCGTTGTATGATTTGTCTGTGTTCAGAAAGGAGACCTGTGACTGTTACTATCACAATGATCTGAAGTGACAGACCTTCACATTTGTTACACTGTTATGAGGTTGGGTAACCATTTATCTTTCTCATTTCCAAGAAGCACTGCTGGTATCAATTTCTTCTTCTTCGCTCCTCTTTCGAGGGAAGTGTGTCAATTATACTTACGCACCTCAAAGAAGGTCCGTGTGTCTAACTTCAGCATGCATCCATGTAAGGATTGCTTCTTCTGAACAGATTCCATCCAAGGTCATGGGCTTTGTATCAGTTTTACGAATCTGTGTCTACATGTCTCTATATCAGTTTTACGAATCTGTGTCTCCATGACTCTATATCAGTTTTACGAATCTGTGTCTACATGACTCTTTGACAGAGAGGGGTTAAACCTAACTTGTTTTACTGGTAAGCCAGTACAGTGTATACCTTGCGAACATGGCTGCTTGTCTGGTGTGTTGTTTTGAAAATGCTAAAATACATGTATACTGTAAAAGAAATTGCCATGGCATAGTGGTTGGTTAAAGGTGAGAGGATAGCCTTCAGTGCACTAGGCTTATCCCATCTTGCAGAATGGCAGGCTGCCTGTCGAGAACACAAAGCACAACTCTGACGGATACCCTCCTAGCGAACTGTGCTGGTAATGTCATGAGCACGGTGGGGCGTGGGATCTGTGGCAGGGCTCATCACTTGTCAAAGTGAAGGAAGGACTGGCCGCCTCTTCCTCCTTGCTCTAGGCCTACAAAATGTGATGGCACTATCATGTCACAGACCTACATCAGAAATAAACTCTTTGGACCACTGAGTTATCATCTTCTTAAAGAGTGAAAGAATGACTACTCATATTCCTCCGTTTATTCAAACCTATAAAATATGAAGATCCTAGTACTTAGCATACTCATAGTGGGTTTCTCTACGGGACCTGTATTTCTGTGTCTTGTTCTGATGTGTAGAGTTCATTATTGCTAGTTGTGCGTGACTGGAGCTGTTTGCTTCATAGGTCAGCTGCTCTTGGTGACTAGTAACATTTTTGTTTTCCTGATACAAGCCAAAGTCCTCTACAATAATTATGCATTTCCTTACTACCAAGCTGTTTCCTAATTTAGTTGATAATATTTTATAATAATGCATGTAAAATTTACTAAAAAAGTAAGTTCTCCTGAAACAACTGGTGAGGTAAAGTTGCTAGAGCTAGATATATTGAGAAAACCTGATAACAGTTTAACTAGAAAGTCATTTCTCTGGAACTCACAGGCAAATGAAATAGAGGGAGCCTGAAAATGCTTGGAGAAGAGAATTGGAGACAGCAGAGATGAATAATATGGGGAGGGTATGGGTTGAGATGCAAGAGATAGCAAAAGAGGATGGCTTGGTTTGAATTATTTGAAGGCCTATGGGGACTTCATTTTTAATTCACCACAAACCAAGGAATCCTGGGAGTTCCCAGGAAATCCCCTGACCTCAGGGCGATTCCATAGAGGGTGTAGGGATGTCACTTCCGGTTGAGTGTATGGTGGACAGCTAGACCAATCCATGGATGCAATAAATGTTTCTGGGCCCCGAGGGCCCTCACTGTCGTCGGAGTGTATATCCATATCTTGTGCTACTTGTAAACACTTGTCGACCAACCACAAAGTAAATCACGATATCCCTATTCTGAAAATCGACGATCCCGTCAAATCTAGGTCAGTGCTAAAAATAACTACGCTGTGAATTAAAAATGAAGTACCGCCCTATGCCCCAAAGGGGGATAATGGTAAGAAAGGAGAGCAGTTCTTGTAACTTGGTAACATGAGACATGGGAGTTTATTAAAAATAGCAAAGGGAAAAGCCAAGAACAGTTGAACAAGAGGACACCCAATAAACAACTACATCACACAGGCATGTAAGAACATTGGTGTTCAGACTTAATGCAGAGCTGAAGATAGTTGCTGAGAATAGGGGACGGAGGAGACACCTGATCAGGCAACTTTACAACACCATTCTTAGAATTGACTAATTTGATGATGGTGAATAATGTACATTTTTGCTTATCTCCACATTCTGTGACCAGTCATAAAGATGGCTATAAGGAGTATGACCAGTGGAAAAGAGAGTGGTCTCTGAAAGCAAGAACAGAATCTAGTGTAGCAGCTTTCATGGTAGAGCAAATCCTGCCGTACTGGGTCCAGTGTAGAGCTGTCGCCTGTGGCAGGTGGAGGCAGTTGTCCCGGGATTTGAACCTGACCCCGGAGTATATCGACACATTTGTGTGTGGCAAAACATCTGTCCAGAGTTCAGTCAAGGTTAGTTTTAGTTTGTATATGTTGTTTCTAATATTTATTAATGTAGGTCCGCATGGCCGAATGGATAAGAAATGCGTGTTCTTAAGCATCCGGTGTGCTGATACCGAGGTAAACGGTTCAACCCCTCCACCAGACAGCTGGACTAAAATGTTGACCCGTTGTCCTTGACTTGGGGATGTAAATTACAAGTACTTTGAAATCGGAGTGGGTTCGCCTGATGGCGAGAGACACTGTTAATAGGGAAAGCTATCCCACATGCAAAATTCAGTCCATCACTACTATAAATAGTGTGTATGGACTATGCTTGTGTTCAAAGTGAGCGAGTGCAAAACACAATTGTTTTATTAACATTCTTTATTTTATTGTTGTCTCTGAATTTGTTCTTGTGATAAATTAGTTCATGTTCACTTTTTAATGTGTAGTCATTCTTCAGTTTTATCGTTCATTTATGCCATTCTTAGTCAGTAATTGTTTTTGGTATTTATATTTAGTGAGTTCAATTTAATACTATCAGCACAAGGAGGAGTACCTGTATAGATCTTCAACACTTTCTGTCTTGGTAGTGCAGTGACTAACATTCTTGCCTGCCATTGCAGTTATCATGTGTTTGAATGTTTGAATTGTCATGAGCTTATCTTTAAGGAGCCTCATCTTTCAGAGTCCATTATTGGTAGACAGAACTAAAAATAAGCTGAGATCACCCGTGATTGTTTTTAAGAAAATAATGTCACAAACTAATCCCATATTTTTATAGACCAATCAGCACCCGATGGGTCATGTGGTCAGTCTCGACGGGTCATATTGTCAGTATCATGCCAGCCGCTTGTACTAACCAAAACATTTCTTTGTACCGTAGGCCAGCATGGCTGAATGGATAAGGTGTGTTCTTAAACATCCAGTGTGCTAATGCTGAGGTAAGGGGTTCAAGCCCTGGACAGCTGGACTAAAATGTTGACCTATCTACCTTGACTTGGGGACGTAAATTATAAGTACCTCTGAAGTTGGAGTGGGTTCGCCTGATGACAGGGGAGACTGTTAATATGGAAAGCTAATCCACACACAAAATTCAGTCCAGCACTATTAGAAGTAGTCTATGGACTACGCTTGAGTTCAAAGCGAGCAAGCGCTAAAAAAAAAATAATTCCTGGTGCCCATTTTAGACGGGGCTGACCTGGGTGCCCAGGTGAATTAAAAAAAAAAATCCAAGCCCCAGTGGGGATTTGAACACACCCACCCTGCTAGTAGGCAAGCATGCTAACCATTGCATTGCTCTAACCCGGCTGCAAAAGGAATTAACTTATAAAATTATCACGAAGCCAAATTGATACAATACTATAATTATACTTCATCAGAAGGCAAGTAAAGTGGTTTGGCCTCTTAAACAATTACTAAGAGAGAAAGCTCTTAGATAAAGCAATATGACTTTGATTCTACAGAAGAAAGGCTGTTCTGGCAAGAAATTTATAAATGGCATAATATAAACCATGAACACTGCCTTGTACCAGTTATCTACCAGAGCTAGTTCCGTCTAGAACTTTTCACTTCCTGACACTGAGAAGAGAATGTAAACAAGAAAGAAACTGAAATGTGATTGTTTTTTTAAAAAAATAGTTTGTCTTTTTATTTTTCACAGAAAGAAAGACAAGATGCATGTAGCATCCCAGAAGATGAGGTAAATTGATACATGTTTTCTTTCCATCCATCCATCTTTACTTTGGCTATAATGTAGAAAAAAATCTGGTTGCTTTTTTTGCGGCTGCTGATTTTGCTTATCTACTGAGTTGTCCCCTTATGGCAGCCCAACGGTCATTAGGTACTTTTAATATATTGGGTTTTTTCTGTGTAACCAATGAGGGGTGGGGACTTGTGGGCATTGAGCCGCATTCATGGGAGATAAGTTCTAATACCTCGCAAGGATATTTTTGTTTCTTGATGAAATATCACTTTTATTGCATACAGATATCTTGATAAATACTTTAGTATTCTCCGCCTTGCATTGCTTTTTACAAAATGGTACAAGTGCTGGTTGGTTCAGAAAGCAATGGCAAACTATTTAATGTGAACTTGCCAAGAAATCACAGAAAAATATGCTGGGGTTGACTGCGACATCTTGTAAAGAATATGCAACTAACTTAACTTCTCCCATAAATCATATAAGGAAAATCTCAGTACAGTGAACACACTTAAAGCAACAACAAGGATCCAAGTGTGTTTATTTCAGAATCAAACATGCCATACCATTCATTTGTGGGTATATTGTATAATTTTGATATTATCCTGGGTATCCTATTTGGTTTGATCCTTTCAATTTCTGAGTGCTGAGGAATTTCTAACAAGCACAATTCACATGTGGGTTCTCAGAATTTTTTGTCATCGTCCGAGAAGGCTAGATATCTCATCCACTACCTCAGGAACAGGTGAAAGCATACCATGCTTTTTTATTTGCAAAAATCTACAGTCCACAGTACCAATCGAACCAGGTCTGCACAAGTTAGAAGCGGCTGTCGTATTGTCAGCTACTCTACCTCCAGATTTTTAACTCACTTGAAATAGAAGTCCAAGCCTGAGCACTGCATGGAACTTGCTTGGGCAAATGGCTTGTATTCTTCAGTCTGGAACAAGCTTCCTGACATACATGAGCAGTGCTACAATGTGCTGTAATGATTTGAGGAGTTTGTTGTTTCTTTATTGGTATAACTATTGAGAATCAAGTAGTTGAGTGATTATGTACTGGTGTCAAATATCTGGTGTGATACGGACCCCTTCACCCAGCTAGTGCCGATTGATCTATCACAATATCTTATTCCCCCGTGCACCTTAAGGCGTGTAAACAGGTCTTTTACTGACCTTGCTTACTGAACATCAAAACCATGCATTCCCTTAGTGCATTCAAGCACAGAAGCCACACACAATATGTTGCATGATTTATTGCCTGGCATATTTTGCTACATCTCGTTGGGTGCATATTATAGATGTATATATCATATGAAGTGAATAAATGAACAATATTTAAGCTGAAACAAATTAAAACACAGAGTCAAGTTATTGTTAGTATGTGGAGAATTTGTTACCTATGCACCTGATGAGATGCGGCAAAATATGTCAGGCAATAAATCATGCAAGATATTGTTTGTATCTTCTATGTTTATATTACCAAACTTCCTTAAGTAAAGTAAGTAAAGGACCCTTTTACAAGACTTAAGGCGCATGGGACATGTAGTGGTTGACCCATATTTGATAGACCAATCGGCACTCACTGAGTGACATGGTCAGTATCACACTGGTCGCCTTGACTCCCCCAAGACATTTCCTGGTACCTATTTTAGACTGGGGCCCGAAACAAATGAAGCAAATTTAATACATGATTATGAGGCCGGCAGGTAGGTAGGGGTCCAGCTGCTACGTTACCATGGCTCACTCAATTTCTTTAGGGCAGAGAATTGTATCTTTCAGGTGTAAAATTAAAAACTAAGTCTGCGCCTTTAAGTGTTCAGAAAAGATTGTACTACGCCACATTTTGATATTATTTATAGCATGCTGTAACATCACTCGAGGTGGAGCTGAGTTAAAAACGCAAACAGGACATGATCTTTGAATGATCTTCTGTGGTAAAAACAAACAAATAGCACAGGATCTTTGAATGATCTTCTGTGGTAAAAACAAACAAATAGCACAGGATCTTTGAATGATCTTCTGAGGTAAAAACAAACAAATAGCACAGGATCTTTTAATGATCTTCTGAGTTAAACACACAAATAGCACAGGATCTTTGAATGATCTGAGGTAAAAACAAACAAATAGCACAGGATCTTTTAATGATCTTCTGAGTTAAACACACAAATAGCACAGGATCTTTGAATGATCTGAGGTAAAAACAAACAGATAGCACAGGATCTTTTAATGATCTTCTAAGTTAAACACATAAACAAATAGCACTTGATCTTTGAATGATCTTCTGAGTTAAACACACAAACAGATAGCACAGAATATTTTAATGATCTAAGTTATACACACAAACAAATAGCACTTGATATTTGTATGATCTTCTAAGTTAAATACATAAACAGATAGCATAGGATCTTTTAATGATCTTCTAAGTTAAACACACAAACAAATAGCACTTGATCTTTTTATGATCTTCTAAGTTAAACACATAAAAAATAGCGCATAATCTTTTAATGATCTTCTGAGGTAAAAACAAACAAATAGCACATGATCTTTGAATGATCTTCTGAGTTAACACACAAACAGATAGCACAGGATCATTTAATGATCTTCTAAGTTAAACACACAAACAGATAGCACAGGATCTTTTAATGATCTTCTAAGTTAAACACACAAACAGATAGCACATGATGTACAACAGTCAGAATCAGACCGGCATCTTCAATCATAATTAAATAGCAAATGATGTACAATAGTAGGGAACTGGCTGACACACACAATCCCAAACAAATAGCAGATGATGTACCACAAAAAGAACCAGACTGACATACACAATCCCAAACAAATAGCAAATGATATACAAATTAAAGGAATAAAACCAACATCCACAATCTTCTGTGATAAAATTTCTAAGATGGATGTAATATTTCTCTCACTTTTACCCCCTTTTAGCGAGTTCACTACGTACGCAGCCCATTGTGGCTTATACAGAACAAATGCCCTCCATTTTTAAAAAAGTCTCCGGCAGCACCATTTCTCAAAAGTTATTATCCGGACGGTGTGGGGTTGAGCCCTACAGAGGAGACTGTAGAGATATCAAAGGAAGACAAAAGTAAGTAATCTCTCTGTCTCTCTCTGTATTGTTGTTGTTGCTTAAGATTAGCCTAATAAGAGATGTATGAATGAAATAATTTACGAAGCAAGAGATATAAGGGATGAATGTTAGTCATGAATCTAATTCCTAGCCCTTTGAAAATAAAATTTGTTTGATTTTGTCTGTCTGTCTGTCTGTCTGTCTGTCTGTCTGTCTGTCTGTCTGTCTGTCTGTCTGTCTCTCTCTCTCTCTCTCTCTCTCTCTCTCTCTCTCTCTCTCTCTCTCTCTCTCTCTCTCTCTCTCTCTCTCTGTCTCTCTCTCTCTCTCTCACGCATACGCACACACCTCTCTTCCCTGCCATTTTCTTCCCCTCACATTTCCTCTCTCTCTCTCTCTCTCTCTCTCTCTCTCTCTCTCTCTCTCTCTCTCTCTCTCTCTCTCTCTCTCTCTCTCTCCCATCTTCCTATTTCTTTCCCTCTCACTTCTCCCCTTCCACTCTCTCTTTCTCTGATTAGACATAGTCAAGATTTTCTGGACACATTATGAGAAGAAATAAACTGGAGAACTTGGTGACAACTGGCAAGATTGAGGGGAAAAGAGCAAGGGGAGGGCAGAGAAGTAAATATATGGATGGCTTGGTCTCAAGGCATAATCGAGACAAGAACACAGAGCTGATCTATGACTAGTGATCGTGTGAGATGGCGAAGCATGACCGCCCATGCTTATCAGGATGTCTCATGATGATGATCTGACTCTCATGCCTAGTATTTCTCCACATAAGGATGATTTCTCTATTCCACCTCTTCTGTTTGCTATGCTCCATCAATAAAGGTGATTTCTCCATTCTACCTCTTCTGTTTGCTATGCTCCATCAGTAAGGCTGATTTCTCCATTCCACCTCTTCTGCTTGCTACTCTCCATCAATAAAGCTGATTTCTCCATTCCACCTCTTCTGTTGTTTGTACCTCATAAATCTCTTTTATGTCCTTAATGGTTTTGATGATTAATCTTGTCACACTTGCAGCTCTCAGTACCTCAGCGTTTGTTTTCTTCTTTGTACATGATATTCTCAGCATTCTTCACAAACCACACCTCCGCTGCCTCCAGTTTCTTCTGCATTGCATTACTCTCTGTCCAGCGTCTGCGTCCATACAGAAAACTCGGCCACACTTGACCTTTGAGTACAATTAGTTGCATGTCCTTATTTATTGGCTGTTTGTGATTTTTTTTTCTAGGCAATTTTCTTAGTTTAGAGGTTGGCTACTGCTTATTGAACAGCCAGCAACCACGCTGTCATGAAAATCAGTGTGAACAATCTGCTTCCAAATTGCCTGCGATTGAGTTCAATCCCGGTATGTTGGGAGTGTGAAGCTGCATAGCCGAATGGATGAGAGTAACTGTTCTTAAACATCCGGGGTGCTGAAGCCGAGATAGCGGGTTCAATCCCTACACCATTCAGACTAACATGTTGACTTCTCAACCCTGACTTTGGGGCATAAATTACAAGTACCTCAGAAGTCGGAGTGGGTTTGCCTAATGGTGAGGGATCCTGGTAATAGGGAAAGCTGATCCACTCGCAAATTTCAGTCCAGGGCACTATAAATAGTAGCACAAGTTTGAAGTACGCTCGTGTTTAAAGCAAGCAAACACAACAATAAAAAAAGAAAAATTAGCACCAACTTTTAAGAAAGCTGTATTGTATATTTGTAAACATGCACATATTATTTTGGCTTTTCCTCAGAAAAAATCTGTCCATATGTAGTTCCATTTCCCAAAGGAGACCGACTTCTTCACGCTTTCAGCATGATGCCAGATATGATGCTGGACAAGGAGATTGATATGTTTCCTCTAATTGCTCAGGAATGCCCATACTTATACCTGGCAATAAGGAGTCTTATCATGGCTCTGTGGATGCTGAACCCAAAGGTTAATTTAAATCACATTTCGTTTGTTTTTGTTTGTTATCCATTGTTAATTTAAATTTTTTTTTTTTTAAAATCTTATGTACTAAGCATGGATATTTACCCAGTGATATGCTGAAATCTGTATTTATAGCTATACCAAAAAGACCAGGAGCAATTGATTGTGAAGATTTTCGTACAATTAACCTCATAAACCATGTCACTAAGCTTCTACTCAGAATTATAATGAGAAGAACAAGAAAGAAAATAAAAATGGAAATTAGTGAAGAACAGTATGGTTTTATGGAAGGAAAGGGTACAAACAATGCAATATATATATTATGAACACTAATAGAAAGATCAATAGAGAAACAAAGAGACATATATTTATGCTTCATAGATTATACTAAGGCGTTTGATAAAGTAAAACATGATGAGCTGATTAAAATGTTGGAAGATATCAACATTGATGGGAAAGATTTAAGAATAATAAAGAATATATACTGGAACCAAGTAGCAGCAATTAAAATGGGAAATAAAGAGGGTAGTTACGAACAGATAAAGCTAGGAGTATGACAGGGGTGTGTCTTGTCACCCGATCTCTTCTCCCTGTATAGCGAAGTAATAATGAGAGAGATCAAAGAGAAGCCAGGAATACTAATCGGAGGATATGATATAAACAATATACGCTATGCAGGTGACACAGTATTGGTAGCGGATAATGCAACAGACCTACAACAATTGTTGGACAGTGTAGTAACAGAGAGTGCACAGAAAGGACTGTCCTTGAATATCAAGAAAACAGTAACAATGGTAATATCAAAGAAAATGGTGACACCAAAATGTGACATAGAAATAGAAGGGAAAATCCTTAACCAAGTTGATAATTTTAGATACCTAGGGGCACTTATAACATCAGATGGAAGATGTACAAAAGAGATTAAGAGCAGAATAGGGCAGGCAAAGACAGCATTTCAGAAAATGAAGAGTATCTTATGCAATAAGTCGCTATCAATGAATGTAAGAAAGAGAGTACTAAAATGCTATATAGAACCAGTTTTGCTGTATGGCAGCGAATCTTGGAATGTAAATGAACAAATTAGGAAGAACTTAGAAGCAACAGAGATGTGATTTTTAAGACGAATGTTGCGAATTCCTTGGACTGCCAGAGTAACTAACAACGATTGCCTGAAAGAGGCTAATGAAACTAGAACACTATATACAACAATAAGAAAGAGACAAACATCTTTCTTTGGTCATGTGATGAGAAGAGAGGCATTGGAGAACATCGTGACAACTGGAAAGATCGAGGGGAAGAGAGGCAGAGGCAGACCAAGAGAAATGATGCTGGACGGACTGAGACGGTGGCATGGAGGAATATCATCAGCAGAGTTGATCCACAACACCAAAGACCGAGATCTGTGGAGAGCCATGAACACCTACGCCAGCCGGCACGGCACTTGATGATGATGATGATGTACTAAGCAACTCTGCATACTTTAAAAATTGGCATTGAAACTCAAGTTTTGTTTACTTATCCTACGACAGAATTGTAGCAGTGACTAGTGGCATTTCCCTGATACTCAGTAGGTATAGAGTCAAATCTCTCCCTTGGTATGACATTTTGTTCATAAACATATTATTCCAGGAAGTCAACCCTGCCTCATTAGTGGTTACTGGGACATGAGGCACCAGCTTGATACTTATATCAGCCATCCAATGCTGTTTGGTCAAGAAAATAAAGCCGTCGCCATATCCTCAGTATGCCGAGATCACATGGAAATGGGGTTTTATGTACATTTGCCTAGTCAGTCATGAACAGCAGTATATGCTGGGGTTGATGGCAGTGTCCTGGGCATGCAACTAACTTTTTTAAAATCTATCACTTACATCTGAAGACAGCATTGCATTAAACATGAAACTGTTCATGATAGTCCTAACTTGCTGAATGTAATGCAATTTTCTTTCAGTTACAACTGAAGACGGCATCACATCAAACATGAAACCATGCATGATAGTCCCACATTGTTGAATGTAATGGGATTTTCTTACATATGAACTGTTGAATGGTGTAGGATAGTCCACATTGTTGAATATATGAGGGGACTTCAAATAAAAGCCTTAAAAATGTGAAAGAAATTACAATAACCATGCCATTGTCTTGTAACCTATCAGTATTGTTGTTAAGGATCTTAAGAGAGCTAAGCACATGGCATCACAGTGTAGACAAACACAGTGACATCATGACAGTTTAAAGATGGCCGCCCCACTTTTGACATGTACCAAAGAGGAGCAGTGTTCTGTTATCCGTTTTTTATCAGTGAAGGGGTGAAACCTATAGAAATTAATCGGAGAATGAAAGTCCAGTATGGTGATGCATGCCTGTCAGTCCACCACGTGTATGAGTGGAGTAAGAAGTTTCAAAATGGCGTGCCTTGTGTGACAAAATGTTCAAGACCGGGACAGGCACACAGAGTGGTGACCCCCAGTGTCAGTTTTTCTACATGAATCCAAGCACTTGATAAGCACTGGTAGACTTGCATTGTATACAGTGGTGACTACATCCAAAAAACAATAATACATTTGTTCTGTACTTTTTCAGAATATATTTAAAAAAAAAAACAGCATTACAGATTTTCATTTTAAACCCCCTCGTAAATTATGTTATGAGCTTCTAGGGTACATTTTCTAGCATCCATATGTGACATTAGGTAGCTTTTCACAATGGAGATATAATTTTGAAGTGCAAAGGTGACGGGCAATTAATAACATTAATGAAATAACTTTTCCTCTGCTGCTCTAGGAATGGGTCTCAAAGGAAAGGTGCATGAGGCAAATAATCTGCCGAGGCCTAACTCGAGTCAGTTGCATAGAATTCCTGCCACAGATCTTGTCTTTCCTCACATACAACAACTTCATTAACCAGGGACTGGTGACTCCACCCAGGTCACTCCATTGTCATACTCAGGTGAGTGAAGTGTTCAGGTCATTAGAATTTTAATTTCTCACCTTTGAATTCAAATGTTTTAGTGGTTGATTCAAATATTTTAATGTTTAATTCAAATATCTTAGTGTTCAATTCAAATATTTTAGTGTTTAATTCAAATATTTTAGTATTTAATTCAAATGTTTCAGTGTTTAATTTAAATGTCTTTGTATATAATTCAATTGTTTTAGTATATCATTAAATTGTTTTAGTGGTTTTTTCTTTTGCGCTTGCTCGGTTTGAACTCAAGCATAGTCCATGCATACAACTTCTAGTAGCAGTGGACTCAGTTTTGCATGTGGATTAGCTTTCCCTATTACTCTTGTCCTTTGCCATGAGGCGAACCCACTCCAACTTCAGAGGTTCTTATAATTTATGTCCCCAAGTCAAGAATGAGAAGTTGACATTTTATTCCAACTGATCAGGGTAGGGGTTGGACCCCTTACCTCTGCATCAGCACACCGGATGTTTAAGAACGCTCATTCTTATCCATTCGGCCATGCTGACTGACCTCCAATTTTAGTGTTTAATTGACATGTTTTAGTGTTTAGTTAAAAGATTTTAGTGTTTAATTAAAAGTTTCTAGTGTTTAATTTAAAGGCTTTAGTGTTTAATTCAAAGGTGTTAGTGTTTAATTCAAAGGTTTTAGTGTTTTATTCAAAGATTTTAGTGTTTAATTCAAAGGTTTTAGTGTTTCATTCAAAGGTGTTAGTGTTTAATTCAAAAGTTTTAGTGTTTTATTCAAAGGTTTTAGTGTTTAATTCAAAGGTGTTAGTGTTTAATTCAAAGGTTTTAGTGTTTAATTCAAAGGTGTTAGTGTTTAATTCAAACGTTTTAGTGTTTAATTCAAAGGTGTTAGTGTTTAATTCAAACGTTTTAGTGTTTTATTCAAAGGTGTTAGTGTTTAATTCAAAGGTTTTGGTGTTTAATTCAGTCTTTTCACCAGATATTTTATTCATCATTCTTACTCTTTCCCTGTGACATTTCTTGTACTAAAGTTACAGTAAAGGAACCCTTGTTACACAGCTTGGGGTTTATTGAACATATAGTGCTAGCCCCATATGTTATAGACTAATTGACACTCAAGGGGTGGGCTGGTCAATATCCCGCTGGCCACTTTTACGTCCCAAGAAATTTCCTGGTACCCATGCTAGGATGGGTCAACTGTTCAGCCCAGGTCAATTGAACAAATCAGAGTGGATGCGAATTTAAGCCCATGACCACTGGGCCAACAGACAAGCATGCTAGCCGCTACAGCATATATTTCTTATGTTTGGTTTCCAGCCTTGTTGATTGGATTATGTCTGGAAAGATTAGTATTCCTTTGTGTTATCTGTTTATTGTTTTGGTTTTGTTGATCCATTGATAACGACTACAGTTGAGACATTTGACTGCATCTAGTTGTGATTTTCCATTTGTTGAGTTCTTCAGTCATACCATGTGTCTTTGTTCACTCTAGATGGAGTAAAACCTGGTGCAGTGATATTGATCCTCTTGACTTTAACCTGTTTTTTAAACATTACATTGTAATTGTTTGTTTCTAATACAATAATAATCTAATTGTTTTGTTGCAATTTGTCATAATTTGTTAGTTTATACCAATATACCCCATTTGTTAATTTAAATCAAATCAAAGTGATAAGAATAATCTGGACAAAGAAATAAATTCTAGAAATTAAAGAAAAAAAGAAAATATAAAGATATCCACTCCATCTGCAAAAGAACCACTGCCTATGTTCACCAAATCAACCTGCATTTGTCGATTCCAGTGTCAGTGCCAGGACACCTATATAGGTTGAATGGAAAGACAATTAGCAAATTGAGCAGCTGAACATATGCTTATGTGGGTGGAAAATAGTTAATCAGTCTTCAAGAAAACCTGTGCAGTCAAAAGGCTATATATAAAATGTACTCCTCGTTGACTTGTCAACACCTCATAACCCTTAGCCATAACGTGAACAGAGAAGAAGCGTTTTGTATAATGTATTTGATGAACAAGCGATTTCTTAACTATAGTGAGGCGTTAGCAATTAGGCGTATCAAGCCAGTTTTATGCAAATAGAAAGAGTTCGTGTTAAATTTGAAATTACCGTTTGAATAACAGATGCTTCACATTCGAACAATATCTGTGACTATGTGTTGTAATTGTTTCAGCTAAAGTATTATTCATGTATTCACTTCACATGATATATAACTGCAGTATGCACCCGACGAGATACAGTGAAATATGCCAGGCAATAAATCATGCAACATATTGATTGTGGCTTCTGTGTTTGAATTCACCAAGGGATGCATTGTTTTCAGAGTTTAAAGAGCGCATTGAAAACAGAATATTATTAAGTAATAATTTAAAAACAAGTGTATATTAGATGACAGATAGAAAAAGAATATTATAAGTAAAATATGAAATCAATATATATTAGTTGACAGATATAAAATAGAATTGACTTGCGGTAATTAACTAAGGTTAGTTAGTTAGCTGCATATCCTTTACAGGACAATGCAGTCAACCCTCAAATTGTGTGCCAGTTTGTGATTTCCTGGCAAGTTTATGTTCAGTAGTTTGCCATTGATTTCTGAATGACTGCACTGATACCATTGTATGAAATGAAAGCACCAAGCAGTCTGCTTTGAAATTGCCCATAGCTGTGGTTTGAACACTGTATGCAGGATTGTGAATTGTGTTTCTAACCCCCTTTGCCACAGCACCAACTGAGGCATTACTGTTATTGTTTCGTTCTCTACAACAGGAATCTGTCATTGTGATATTGTTTTGTTCTCCACAACAGGAATCTGTCATTGTGATATTGTTTTGTTCTCCACAACAGGAATCTGTCATTGTGATTGGTGCTGGTGCGAGCGGGCTGGCAGCAGCTCGTCTTCTTCATGGACATGGCATCAAGGTAACTCGTTGTCATAATGGAGCAGGTCTTTTGCAAAACGCCACCCTCATGGCAGCACACTGGAAAGACTATTGATCTTTTGGCAGTTCCTCTACCTGAAGCTTTTTCGTTGTCCACCTTTGTGCTCATTGACCCCTGCCTCATCTTCCAAAACCATGTTTTCTACTACTGTTCTATCTGAGCAATTATATTGTTTAAATTGGCCCAAGTATTTAATCTTTTTAGACATGATGCGGTTTATGTGCTGGTTTCCTACAGGCATATCCAGACAAGTTTCCTTATTTGCCAAACTCATTGTACACTGTGAATTACCTATCAAATTTTAAGCCCATCTATTCAGTGGTCTACCTCATCTCTGCTTACTCAGTACTACTTCTATAATGATCTTTTCCAGATTTTCAGATCTTGTTACATGTCCAAAGATTCCAAATTACTGCTATAGCTGGAAGCGCAGAGTTGAGGGTTAGCGCACTACCTTGCAAAATACCCACATGGCTTGTGCATTCATCACCTCTGGCAGAAAAAGTCTGACTTCCAACCTTCAACATGTGGAACTCTTTCAACTAACAGGAAAAGGGGCTCCGACAAGTTTTTAGTGTTATAAAATCAGACGTCTTTAGATGTGTATATATGTATGTATGTACATACGACCCCAGCCTACCCTAGCAAAAGAAAGATGCTGAAGATGGAGGCAACCAGCTAGGAAGCACACCACATCAATCGGGATGTTACACAATCACGCAATGAAATATGTTCTTTTTTTGTTGTTGTTGCATATCCCTTGCAGGGCGTTGCAGTCAACACCAGCATTTTTCAGCTGCTGTTGATGTACTAGGCAAGTTTTATGTTCAGTAGTTTGCCATTGCTTTCTGAACGACCAGCTCACATACCCCCTTAAGTTACCAGCGTGCGTGATCCTCTGCTGAATCTCGTTCATCTGTTTTCCCCACTTGGATATACGGGATTACGAACAACGGCGTTAACTCCTTGGCCAGCGAGACCTGTATGTCTACTACTGTAACTAAAAAAGACAGTGAAATTCATACAAGAAACACCATTGCAGATGTAGACAAATTTCAAGTGAACAAAAGAAGATGTCTAATTTATTTAATTTTTCTCAATTTTATTTGTCTTCATAACAAATCTTCTTCAGTATTGAGTTTTTGTTGGATGTATTTGTTCTCTTTTTCAACCAAGAAAAGCATCTTCTTCTTATAGTCCATATCATGTGGTGTTGGTGATATTGTCTGTCCACAATCTTCTGTCTCTTGAGCTTCCAATCTTCCTATAGTCCATGTTGTCTGGTGTTGGTGATATTGTCTGTCCACATATAGCAGTCTCGGCGCCCATTGTGCCCCAACCGCCACCGAGAGGCCCAGAGCGCCCTCTCTGTGATCTAACGTTAACAGGCTTCATAGTACTTGGCGTTGTAACCTTAGTTATACATAATGGATCAAACGGCAAAACTGCAAAGCAATTTAAAACCCACCCGAACCGGTGGTGTAAAACGAAAAGAAGACTTCACCTTAGTAGGCTCCATGGTTATCTTTTTTTGTGTGGTGTCTTCTCGATGGCAGTAACGTATCAATGAACAGGTATAAAAATAGGCCATGCAAGGTCGTGTTGAACATACAAAAAAATATCAATGCGTACATGATGCTGCCTTCTTCTTCCATAGGAATTAAATCCTACATGGTGCGGAGAGGTTTACATTCCCCCACTTCCTATACTATAGCCTTCTAAAATCTCAACGTCAGTTCACTTCGACTTGCCAGATGATTTCATTTCCTCTGTCCAAGGCACAAACGTCCGCCCCGCAGCACTGATGGCAATCTTCTCCCGTTATGTTGTTATGCCACGCAGTTCTTCACCCCACGTCATCAATACCGCGCTTCTTAGTGCAAGTATTTTGCACCGCCAGTATTGCACGCCTCGACCACCTGCTAACCATGGGGTACAACATCTATTCTGTTATATATAGTCTTCTGTTTCTTGTGCTGACAATCATTTCTGATACCGACGTATTGACCTGCTCTCTTGGTCTCCTCCTGCCTCTCTTGGTCTCCTCCTGCCTCTCTTGGTCTCCTCCTGCCTCTCTTGGTCTCCTCCTGCCTCTCTTGGTCTCCTCCTGCCTCTCTTCTGCTCCAGACTTTCCGCTGTGATAACATACTCCATCTTTCCTCTTCTCATGACATACACAAATAATGTGGATTATCTTCTTCTGATATGAGCTGTCAGTTCTCTTTGTGAGTTAACTTCTTTTAAGATATCTTCATTGGTCTTTCTATCTGCTCACAGTGTTCTCTATCACAGTGTGAACATGGCCTGGCTGTGTATCGTTAGTGGCTGACATCAATATAGATGACAAACTCTGCGTTGTAATGTATACAAGGTTTATTGAGTCATCAAATACATTTTCTTGCTGCCGATGTAAATACAGACATCTTTGTTGTTCTTCTAATGGCCGAATCCTCATTGACGCGTGAGCAACCCCTGGATACCTAAACCCATTCGTGCTCACGTGTTCACTAACTTTATTTCCCCATTAGTTAATGAATGCGCAGCATTCATTAACTCTCTAACTACTAACCTAAATCCCTTACTGTTATATACCTCCCCTTCTTCAAAAAGACTTTTTCTCTGGAAAAGTCTCAACTCTACCCCTTAACACTTACTCACTACTGAAATATTGAAATATTTCTTCTTCTATACCAAATCTGACCAACAATCCCTCAACATATATTTCATAATTCAAATCTCATCCTCCTATCTCATCATAGCCAAACGCTAACCAGAGACATACTTTATACAATGTCAGTAATACAAAACCCTACTATAAACTCTCTACAAAACTCTCTACAAAACTCTCTACAAAATTCTCTACAAAACTCTCTATAAGCGAACCGCTTTTAAAGTGTCCATCTAAATTATGATTGACAAAAATTGAAGATATTTTCCTTATCCTTTCTCACTTAATCACACTCTCACTACTCCAGGATAGACAGAAAAAAGTTTAATTTAGATTGGTTTGGTGCGCACCGAAGAAAATTAGAAAGTAAGAAAATAGTAAGAAGTAATCACATTTCTCTTCCCATGCATTCTCAAAACTTTATAAAATAAAGTTTTCAAAATTTATCTTCATTGTCGTCAATAATAATTTTTGTTATCAAAAAGTTATGTTAATCCAAACTACAACCTTTTGTATTATTCACCTCGTCAAGTTCAACCATTCCTTCAAAACCTCCAAATTATTAATATACTGTTAAGCACAGTCTTCTTCTTCCAGAGTCCACTTATTTAAATGCCAAAATTCAACCTGGCATTCCCCCCATATACTCCCATTAAACGCTGTTCAACCCAGCTCCTATTTCAACCCCCCTCTACCCAGTATCGCCCGTCATTCCCCTCATCCATGTCTTTAAATCCATGTATTTACATTACGAACCGTCTAATGTAGTCCCTAATTCAATCCCCCTAACCATTTTTAATGGTTTAACTCTTTCCAACCCCCATGTAATTATCAATTGTTGCTGACAACCCCAGCCACCTTTAAATATATTCCTCCATTACATTCCCTACAACATACTGAGTTACTTCGCTAATCACCACAACTTCCCCCCTTAACTCAATCATGTTTCACCCTCAATTTCTATTTATAAACGTTATACACGTTAAGCAACTCAACTTCAAGTCACAAAATTCATAAAACGAAGCATGGCCCTTACTCCATGTTTCATATTTTCTGCAAGCTCCCAAGAACAACTCTTCATTTTTCCCCATAACTGAACATCAACCTAGAAATTATTTTAAACACACCAAGGGTAACTCAAGAAACAAAACCAAAGTTTTGTAAAAATAAACAGCTAAGGTAACATATCATCACATTTTATAAAGAACAACTGAAGTCAAAACAATAGAGCAAACAATATCAACCCCCTCATTCTTTGACATCATTTTTTATCCCCACACATTATTCAAAATAAACATATGTGATGAAATGAAAAATCATATATATACATACACCATAATGTATCATTTTTGGACTACTAATCAATTATTTTCCGTCTTAGAAAAACTCAACACTTCAAACTTAAAAATCAAAATGATAATAAAGCATATATCAATCACTCCTAACTTAATACAATATTATGTCTACTCATCACGACAACTCTCAACAACTCTTGATTAAGTTATTTGCTAACCTTCTTCATTTGAAATTCACAATTACCGTGTCCAAGTTCTTCTTCTATCTGCAATCTGCAGAATATTCTACCAATTTATCTCCCCTGTTTCCATTTCCTCATATCCAATTTAATCTGTCTATATATTACAGACAGCATACAAAACAAAACAAAATCCATTATGGGCCCTATCACTCAAGACCTCCTCATCACTTATCATAACCAAATTTCTCCTATACCTCACTCAAAAGAGTCCTTAGTAATCTCGCCTAAAAACTTCATCAATGCCACTAATGTCCACTTATTATGGGCATTTCACCAAAACCCTTCACTTTCAATTTATGCCGTCATCAACAGCTATTAAATACCGCCACTGAACTCATGTCTGTGACCTTTTAACCCCTCACTGCCCACAATCAACGTTATTCTTTCTCAGTCCATATATCATGGACCCCCCCAAAACCACATGGCATATTATCTCCACACTTACAATGTCCTTTTCTCATTAACACATTTACACCCTTTTACTATTGTACTGATATCCACAGTATATAATTATTCTTTGGAGTAAAACATGGGATTCAATTCATGTTTTACTAATTTCCTACACGCTGTCTGGCGCAGCACGTTACTCACTCTCTTGTCACTTACCAAACCTCCACCACATCATGGCAGTAAATCCAGCACACCACAATTCATCTACTCTAGTTGTTTCCCTTGGATTTGTACCAAGAATTATTAAACATTACCGTTTACTACGGTATCTCCATAATGCTACACTATATACCTCACCAATACATCTATCTACTATATTTGTCCATAACTAATTCTAATTTTAAGTCTCTCGTCTACCCGACGCAACTAACCAACGTATCAGTACACCACAACTACTCTAAGTTGTCCTTAAGTCTCTCCTAGCGTTCTCACACCGCGATGATATTCCAACCAGTCACACTTATCGGAATACGTTCTCTAGTACTCTATTTATAATATTCTAACATTCATTTAGCTACCCACATTCTCTTGCTTGCCTCACTCATCTTTCAGTACTACTCCTACTTATCGGGACTCTTTCAGAAACAGCAAACAACACCACATATTACTAACGACAGACCTCACTCCGATTGAGCAAACCATCTTCTCTCATTTCTCAGTATCAGGCATTCGTGCTTCGACATGTCCCTGCCAACAATACTAAATCTGTTTTATTAAACGTCATTCAGAATGTTAACTCTCTTTCTGTCAGCCTGTCATAAAATTTTCATCGATTCCGTCCAAGATCACACATTCCAAACAAAAGACATCACACCTTTCTAATCACCTACTTTAACAATTTAGCACAAGCAAAACAGAGGCAACGACTATAACTAAAGAAGAACAAACAACCACAATTCAGCTAAACGAACATTTCTCAAAACAAGTAAAGAGTCTCAAGTGCCTAGGAAGTATAATATCATCAAATGGCAAACCAGAAGATGAGATTGAAAACAGGTGCAATAAAGCTAATCAACTCACTGGACAAATGGCACCAATACAAAAGAACAAACATGTATCAATAACTACTAAGCCTAAGTGTGTCGATCACTTCCACAGACAGTGACACCAGATATACTAAACGCCTCGTACATGCATGCGCTACTACTACTAATCATCTGACATCGTTCTATGTATGCTCCACCCCAAAAGACTTATCAAAGCTTCCTTCTTCAGTACGACGCATCACACATGTTTGTCTACACTTTTTACTCTTCACAAACAAACAAACCATAACCAGACGAATCACTTCAATATTCAACATGACTCTCACTATTCGACTGCTTTCTTACTTCATTCTCAATCATCATAACCCCACTGCTCTCCGTCCTACTTAATTCTCTACGTCAAATCACTTCGCCAGTTAACTATTCACTCACTTTATCTTAACCTCCTCACCAATTCATAATACTTCTTCGCGCTATTTTCAGGCTATGACATCCGCATTACCCAATCGTCATCACTATTCTATGACCACTTTATATCTCAAAATAACCTATGTAATACAAGACAATACTACATCAGTTCTCGATGTCACACATCACTTGCAGTGATTCTCCACCATTTTCCACAGCAACACCACATTTGAGTCGAAATTTGAGCCTCATCAAACCTGAATTACCCCAAGCTCAGTTACAAAATGTTCAAATCTGCTCGTATCAGTTATTTAAATATAACCATGGTCTTACCGATTTCATGAGACTTCTAGCTTTTTCCAGCGACGCTTCAGCCTTCTGCTGTTCTCGTCTTCTACTTTCTACTAGGCAAACATCTTTCTTTTTGGAAGTATCTTTTTCTCTCTTCTTACTAGTCAACTCGTCTTCTGAATCATCAGTATCTATAATTGTCCCGGCAGCGCGGTATTTACTATAATATGCGGTAGAGGTGGAAACATCCTCTCCATAACCTGAACTCCCACACCTAACATTCCTACACCATTTAGGGATTAATTTAATGTCTATACCTGAGGAACTTGACATACCAGTCGTCGTACCTCTATTAACCATCATACTATCCCTTTCCCTAATACTTTTCCTCACCTTTCTTTTAACATCTTTGGTGCTTGTCTTCTGTCTTAGGTTGTTCAACCTCTGTACCAGTGTCTTTCTTTGTCACTTTATCAATCGACGTCTGAGTACTCTTTTCCACACTACTGCCTGGTTGCGTCTGTGTCTCTCTTTCTTGTCTGACACAAAAGACTGAAGATATCTCCTGGCTACCCAAAATCTTATCTGTGTTTCTTTCTCTGTTACTCAACCTTGCTACCGAATATCGCAACTGTCTGATCTGAAACCAGTTCTCTCGCAAGGCTTTTGCGTTTTCACTATTTGAAGGCCAAGACCACTGTTTCCTTTTCTGACCATTACTAATTCCTATATGTCTCTGTGTCTCTCTTTTATCTGCTTTCATATGTATATGGTTGATAACTCTAGAATTGTAACCACACCGATTATCATTCCTATTGGACTTGTCTACCTCAAAACATCTCATACCTGTCTTGTGCTCTGTTCGTTCAAGCGTCTGTCTCTTTATTACTTTTATCTTGGACGAAATTCTGTCTACGTCCATCTTTAAACTGTCCATTAACTCCGTTACACGTCCTAACTTTCTATAAAAGATTTCCATTTCAATTTTGTACCAAATAATTCACTATAAAATCTAATAATATGTTAATTAAACTTATCAGGTCCTATAATCCTCTAATACTATAATATTAAATTTATACTTTACAAGTGTTGACTGTCAACGATAGTTCCCTGCCTGTAGTTAGATACTCGTCGAAAGCTGCACATTAATGGTTCTCAGGTTTCGCTCTCGTATGCTGAGACTGAGAGGTACGGTATCTGGCATCCAAGTACTTGTGAAAGATCTTGGGCTTCCATTCTAAAAAAATCTGAAATGGAAACTACAGCAGTACCAAACAATCTAATATATTAATATGTCCTAAATCAAGCAGTTGGAAATCTTAACCTAAAATTTAACAATACCTGCTATACTTATAGTCCTGTCGTTTGTCCAATCGTTTTTCTTCTTCAAAAACTGATGAACTGTCGTTGTAAAAAATTTTAGAACAATTCCAGCGTCTCACAGAGTATGTTTGTCGTCCAATCGAAAAAAAATGAAGCAGTATGACGCCTAATCGACAATTATTTGACGGTTGTCTTCTTCTCTCGCAGGAAAATAAAAGGAAGAGCCTCTGGATTCCTCACTTCAATCGATATTCTTCGCTGATTGTAGAAAAACGGAAAAACAAGCGTATTTGCTAGGTTCCTCGCTTTAATCGTAGTCGGTGACTTCTGACTTATTTTCACCGATAAATGGCCCTTCTAGTCGTCTTCACCCTTAATTGGGCCCGTCTGGATTTGAAATGGCAAAATTCAAAAGCGATATCGCCCCGCTTGAGTGATCTTTTGATACGCCAGAATTCAGGGATTGCAGTTATGACCAATCCATAATTAGTAGACTTTCCTCAAATCAGAGACAACGATCGAGACAATAATCAATTGAGCCGGCTCAATATAAGCGTTGACCAACAACTCCGGACTTTATCTTCAGACAACCAAGGTCACCTTCAATGAACTTCAAACGATAACAGTTAAATCGACAGTTCCAGCAAGACCAGATTTCACGGCAGCATATCTGGAACATCAATATGTTTCGAAAAGAACGAGCAGGTCTACACAGGATTCAACAATGACGATGGCTGCTCTGTTTCACCACTCGGAACATTATGTGTTGTGTGGCGGTTTTAACAACCATCAACCCCATCACAAAGACTTGAAAATACGACATAAGTTGTTCCTCAAGAGTGCAGGACTTCAACACAACCTTCCATGACTTCTATTGACTTCTATATTCCCATTTGATTTATTTTATGATGACCTCTGTGATCAGTAGTGGCCGCGACAGCACGATTCAGAAATCCTGGTATATTCGGCGCCAAATCAGGTCATATCACAGTGTGAACATGGCCTGGCTGTGTATCGTTAGTGGCTGACATCAATATAGATGACAAACTCCGCGTTGTAATGTATACAAGGTTTATTGAGTCATCAAATACATTTTCTTGCTGCCGATGTAAATACAGACATCTTTGTTGTTCTTCTAATGGCCGAATCCTCATTGACGCGTGAGCAACCCCTGGATACCTAAACCCATTCGTGCTCACGTGTTCACTAACTTTATTTCCCCATTAGTTAATGAATGCGCAGCATTCATTAACTCTCTAACTACTAACCTAAATCCCTTACTGTTATATCTCACCATTTTTCTATAAAACAACATATCTACAGCTGCCACATAATTCTTGCCTTGTCTGCTAATTGTCCATATTCCAGAAAGCATACCTTACAGAAATGACTTTGAAAATCACATGTTATGAGCCACAGTCTTGGTGAAACATTACAGCTTAATCCTTTGTTGTGGTGTTATTGATGATTGATTGATGTGGTAGTGTCAGGTATTTCAGTAGAGTAACAATGACTGAAAGATCAGGTGTAAAAGGAAAACAAGACTATAGCGAGACAGAAATATATGCCATGCCCAGAAAGCCAGTCAGGAGGCTAAGCCAGTGAGCTTTAGGGACAAAAACTCAGGTCAGCATGAGAAAAGCTCATCACCAGAAACCGCCAGACACTGATGCATATGTTAGAGGGAGCGAAGAGAAACTGATCACCTATGGACCTGTCTGGAGTACAAAGATGATATCCCGACAGATAACTAAGTAACCAGCTAACCTTTGCAGCTAAAAATGTGTGCCATACTGTATTATAGCGAAGTAATAATGAGAGAGATCAAAGAGAAGCCGGGAATACTAATCGGAGGTTATAATATAAATAATATACGCTATACAGATGACACAGTATTGGTGGCGGATTATGCAACAGACCTTCAACAATTGTTGGACATTGTAGTAACAGAGGGTGCAAAGAAAGGACTCTCCTTTAATATTAAGAAAACAGTAACAATAATGATATCAAAGAAAATGGTGACACCAAAATGTGACAGGGAAAATTCTTAACCAAGTGATAATTTGAAATACCTGGGGGAATTTATAACATCAGGTGGAAGATTTACAACAGAGATTAAGAGCAGAATAGGGCAGCTGCATTTCAGAAAATGAAGAGTATTTTATGCAATAAGTCACTATCAATGAATGTAAGAGAGAGAGTGCTGAAATGCTATATAGAACCAGTTTTGCTTTATGGCAGCAAATCTTGGAATGTAAATGAACAAATTAGGAAGAACTTAGAAGCAACAGAGATGTGGTTTCTGAGACGAATGTTGCAAATTCCTTGGACTGCCAGAGTAACTAACAACAACTGCCTGAAAGAGGCTAATGAAACTAGAACACTATATACAACAATAAGAAAGAGACAGACAGCTTTCTTTGGTCATGTGATGAGAAGAGCTATATTGGAGAACATCGTGACAATTGGAAAGATTGAGGGGACGAGAGGCAGAGAAGGCACCAAGAGAAATTATGCTGGATGGATTGAGACAGTGGCATGGAGGAATATCATCAGCAGAGTTGATTCAGAACACCAAAGACCAATGTCTTTGGAGAGCCATGAAAGCCTACGTCAGCTGGCATGGCACTTGATGATGATGATAATGTACAGCCATTCTATATGCTCTTGTTATTGCGTATATTAAATTTGTCACAAATAGATCAAGTTTTTCTGTTCTTCTGTCAGGTCACTGTGGTGGAAGCCAAGGATCGTCTGGGCGGGCGAGTCTTTGATGAGCCAGTTGATGGTTATGTTGTCTCTACTAGTGGTCAGCTAATTAAAGGTTGCGCAAACAACCCAGTTGCTCTCATTGCTTATCAGGTAAGAAGTGTTTCCTTGTGAAGCTCCGATCATTGTTAGTATATGATGTTGACAGTAAATCTCTTCCTCCATCACCATCAAACTTTATTATTCACTCAGATAATGCCACCATTCACCCAGATAATGCCACGATTCACCCAGATAATGTCACCATTCACCCAGATAATGCCACCATTCACTCAGATAATGCCACCATTCACCCAGATAATGCCACCATTCACACAGATAATGTCACCATTCACCCAGATAATGTCACCATTCACTCAGATAATGCCACCATTCACTCAGATAATGCCACCATTCACCCAGATAATGCCACCATTCACTCAGATAATGCCACCATTCTTCCAGATAATGTCACCCTTCACCGAGATAATGCCACCATTCACCCAGATAATGTCACCATTCACCCAGATAATGTCATCTGTTTTTCAAAACAATGCATTACTTTAGTGCATTTTTAGTTTTCATTGCTTATCAGGTAAGAAGTGTTTCCTTGTGAAGCTGCGATCATTGTTAGTATATGATGTTGAAAGTAAATCTCTTCCTCCATCACCATCAAACTTTATTATTCACCCAGATAATGCCACCATTCATCAAGATAACGCCACCATTCACCCAGATAATTCCACCATTCACCCAGATAATGCCACCATTAACCCAGATAATGCCACCATTCACTCAGATAATGCCACCATTCACCCAGATAATGCCACTATTCACCCAGATAATGTCACCATTCGCCCAGATAATTGCACCATTCATCAAGATAATGCCACCATTCGCCCAGATAATTGCACCATTCACCCAGATAATGCCACCATTCACTCAGATAATGCCACCATTCACTCAGATAATGCCACCATTCACCCAGATGATGCCACCATTCACCCAGATAATGTCACCATTCACCCAGATAATTGCACCATTCACCCAGATAATGCCACCATTCTTCCAGATAATGCCACCCTTCACCCAGATAATGCCACCATTCACCCAGATAATGTCATCTGTTTTTCAAAACAATGCATTACTTTAGTGAATTTAACACAGAAGCCATAAACATTATGTTGCACGATGTACTGCCTGGTGTTCATCTGTTTTTCTTATAAAGCTGGCAATCCATCTTAGATTTCCTCCAACATTTCTTCCTTTTCCTCCTCTTCCTCCATCATCATGTGCCATGCCAGTAGGCATGAGTGGTCACTGCCATGGTTCACTATCTCACACGATCACCTGACACTGTGCTGCAGACCTCTTCTCCCCCTTCCCCCCATAGGGTGTTGCGTGGTCTCGAGGTATGTTGTCCGCCTCGAGTGCTGGAGGTCCCGGGTTCAAGCCCCGGTAAGGACCGGGATTTTTTCACGTGGACTTCTAGTAATAAAATTTCCCCTGGTCTCTGGATAGTGAGATCGGACGCCCGTGTGTATTGTTGCGCACGTAAAAAATCCCTTGGCGGTTGGAAATTGAAAAAGAGTAGCCTAACGGCGCTGCTTGGGCAAAATTTCAAGTAAAAGATCTACCCAGAGTATTTCAGGATCCTCGCCGGTGCTACAGAGTTCGTGCACTGAGCTGAGTTTCTCCAGATTCAGGTTTGAGTTAGGAGGAGAACGGAGCACTTATGGGTTACACCCATGTGCCGTGATGCTGATCCATCGACTAAACTAAACTAAACTATCTTCTCCCCCCCCCCCCCCCCCCCCCCACACCTTGCCAGCTCAGAAACCAACAAGGTGTACAAGACCAGTTATGCAACTTTACATTTGCCGAGAACAGGATTCTCCGTGGCAAAGTAGCCAAGCCGCCTGCCTCGCACTCCGAAGGTTGTGGGTTCGATTTCAGGCTACGAGTGCATTTTTTCTCAGAGACTTCTGGGGGTCGTCGCTGGAGTTACGGAGTTCATGCTTTGTGCGATGCTTTCGGCAGGCCACCCTGTGGAAAGAGACCGAGCCGTATGAGATAAAATCCGGGGCAATGAAGTTGATCCTCTCAACTTTTAAGTCTTTTCTTTGTGTGATGTCTGTTAAAAGATGCATAAATAATCCTCCTGTGCATAGTGATTTTAAAGGTGAAAAATAGTCATGTTTTCCTGTTTCTTTCTTCAAAGAAACATCATGTTTTCCCGTTTCATTCATTTCGTTTTTTCCAATGAAACCTCATGTTTTCCTGTTTCTTTTTTCAATGAAAGGCAGGCCTTGATGTGGAGGAGTCCAACAATACGGTTCAGCTATTTGACCAGCTTGGGGAGCCTGTGGATGAAAAGATAGAGCGCAGGATTCACTTCCATTACAATGCCATCCTGGATATCGTGTCAGAGTGGCGGAAAAATAAAACACCACAGGAGGATGTGCCTTTGATCTGTAAGTTTTGACACCATCATCAAGTGTCATTTTTTATACTGTTTTCAATTTCATCATTAAAAAAAAATATTACAAAATGTTTCCAGAAGCATTTTCAGGCCTGTGCCAAATAAAACCACAAAATGTGACTTGATGAATGGAAAGACACACATACATACAGGTGAAACATTCACAATAAGCTGTGTTTTTCTATTGGTGCCATGGACTAGCAACATATACTCACTAAGGAAATACAGATGCAGGTGAAACATTCACATCTAGCTGTATATTTTTCCATTCATCAAAACAATGCATTCCCTTAGTGAATGTAAACACAGAAACCACAAACAATATGTTGCAGGTCTTATTGCCTGGCATATTTCACTGCATCTCAACAGGTGCACACTGTAGAGTTATATATCATATGAAATAAATAATAATTTATCTGTATCTGAAACAATTAAAACACACAGTTTAGGTATTGTTTAAATGTGCAACGAAACATCTGTTATCCCCACGGTAATTTCAAATATACAACAAACTCTTTTTGTTTGCACAAAACCAGCTGGAACCGCCTAATTGCTAATGTCTGACTTTATTTGAGCAATTGTTTATTGTTTGTTGTAAATTTGCAAGTTGAAAATTATGTAACATTGTGTATCAATTTATCAATAATTTGTTAACAATACTATCTTGTTAACGTGTGTTTTGTAGGCTGATATTTATTGATATATTTCAGGTAAATTTAAAGAATTCCATGAGGAATTTGTCAGTGAAACACAAGGATATTTCTCACAGGTAAATTTATTGCTATAGTGGAGATTGCAGTTTTTATTTTGTTCAGCATCTGTTCAGCTTTCTGAATTGTTTTTTGTTTCATATTTCTGTCATTATTAACTCTTAAAGAACATAAAGATTTGGTGAGGATTTTAGTCTCTTAATTGTAATTTGCTATCCAAAAATAAGAGTTAAATAGTTCCATGTTTTCAATTCATCAAATAAATTTAATACTTATTCAGCTTATATAAGATCATAAGTTAAAATCTGTTTGTATTATGTAGGATATTTTAAATACAATTAATCAATAAATACAAAGGAAACATTTTTTACAAATGAGAGTTTGAAGTTTGATCATTCTTCTCAAGTTATAGGAGGCAAAGTCAGTAAGTAAGTTACAAACTAATGTTGGGAAGCTGTAAGTAGTAGTTGGTGGCTTTCTAAAGGTGTCATTCATTGGCATTATCATCCACCTATATGATTTCATTAGTTTAGGTAACAGACTCCTAGGTATTGTATGTGCAGAGCAGATTATAATGGTGACCTTGCTGTAGTATACACAAGGCGTATGGCATTATGTGTGTGGGGGGGGGGGGGGGGCGCGCATGCATGCGCAAAGGATATTCATAAGCTGTCACAATACCGCTTTACAGTGAGAAGTTCTCCTTAGCAGTAAACATTTAGCAAATTATGCAGAGGTTGAACTTAAGGTTTGAATATGACTGGGCAGGAGAGCACATACTTATGTGCTGCAGGTTTTGAAGCACTGACATAACAATTGGATAAGCGAATCGATGTTGATGGAGACTGTTGGGAAATGTAAATGGTATTTAAGTTCACATCTCATTTATTATTTTACATAACTATTTGTAACTTGCTTACTGACTTCACCTCATACATTTTGCATGTTTTGACAGAAATGTTAATGGCATTGCCTTAATTTAATTTGCATACTTAGATCAAATTAGCTTGTTCATCATGGAGATGAAGATCCCAGACATTGCCCTTCTTTGTCCATTACAGCAGGTGGTTTACTTTCATTCCACAACCAGGCCCAAGCTGTCTGAATTGTGCAAGAGGCTAGACCTTGAGCTTGTGCTATATTGTCAAGTTCGGAACTTTCTTCTCTCTTGTCACCTTCTTAAAAGGCTTCACTTCTGATGTCTGTAGCTGGAGTGTTTGGATTGTGGTCCTTGTCATGACTTAACTTCTTAGGCATGTTCATTCATCTCATCTCAATTCATTCATCTCATCTCATTGGTTCTTCTTGTACCTTGTGGTGTAGAAGGGAAGCATAAACAACAGGAGAGTGCCCGTTTATGGGCTTCGTATATCAATATTTCCATTGACTTCCCCATGTTATCCCTCTGTCCATCGACATATTAATTGATGCTCATAATTAAAGAAAAAAATGGGATGATAATGATGACTATCTTTTATTTTCCTACTGTTTTTTTCCCCTCAATTATGTCCTGATTAATTCTTCCAATGTCTACTCTTTGATTGGGCAGCTCTTCTTTAATTCTTCATTTTCAGTGCATTCAGTATAAGGATATTTAAAAGGATTTTAATTGTTTCAGATCCTATTCTCCTATTATTACTAATACCTCTTCTCTTCAGTTTAGATCATCATAGTATTTATTTTCAAACCACTGAAGACCATTTCCACTTTCTCCTGTTCTTGTTATGGAACTACAGGTTAAAGGTTAGGTTTTCTGATAAAATCATAACATTGGCAAATGTCAACTCTGAACTACATACATCTTGTAAATGAATTCCAGTAGCATCATCTTATTCTTTGTTTGTCTTATGTTATTTATTTTTACTTTGGATTTAATTGTGTTGTGCCTGTTTACAGAAAAAGCTATATTTGTGCCCTTTAGCAGAAATATCTAGCTATTATGAAAGTCTGTCAGGAATCTTCTTTGATGGTCTTCCACTGACTCTCTTTCCATAAATAATTCCAGATGCCACAACATGTTAGTTTTCCCCCCTCTTATACCATAACCCAAAACATGTTGACTGCCTTTTTCTGTTTGGGATAAGTTGTCTTTGTGTCGTAGTCACTATCAAGATATTTAAAATTCTCATTTTGGCTATTCACATATTTTCAGCATCTTCTGCAACACATTTCCGGATCTCCAAGGAATTTGTTGCTTGTTTACTAATTGTCCAAGATTCGCAGCCATTCTGAGTTTAGTCTGTGGCTGAATATATTGATTCTAAAAGTGTTTACTGTTGCTGCTTGTTACTGTTCATTTGCTTGAATTTCGTTTAATGTTGAAACTCAACCCGCATGCAAAGGGTTTGTTTTCGCAGGGGGAGGAGCAGATTATGAACTTTCACCTCAGCAACCTGGAGTATGCCTGTAGCTGCGGTCTGACCCAGCTGTCCGCACTGCACTGGGACCAGACTGATGATGTATCGCAGTTTGACGGAGGTCAAATTACAGTACAGCAGGGTTTTAGCTCTATCCTCTCCAAGCTGGCTGAGGGTCTTGATATAAGATATGGTTGCCAGGTAATAACTGGCGTTTGCCAATTTGGTGTAGCATGTATAGTAAAGATAAGAGTGATTCGGTAGCATTGGCGTAGTGGCTGGATGCTTGCCTGCGAGTCTGGTGATCATCGGTTTGAATTTACATCATGGTTAAGTTAGCTGCATATCCTCCTTTACAGGATGTCACAGTCAACCCCCGGCATGTTTTGGCTGTTTGTGATTTCTTGGCAAGTTTACGTTCAGTAGTTTGCCATTGATTTCTGAATGACCAGATTGTATGAAAACCAACGCAAGGCCGTCTGCTGCCAAATTGCCCGCAGCTGAGTTGCAAAGCAGTATGCAGCTTTACGAATTTCGCTGGTAAACCCTTCACCACAGAGCAGGCCTCATGGTAGATTTGTAAAGCTGACCTCGACACCTAGGTTAGCCGAGCCTACAATTGTTTTTTTGTTTGTCCCGAGGCAGTTTTCTGCTATGGGTCTATAGTAAGTCTATTGTAAGTCTATTGTGAGTCTATTGTAAGTCTATAGTGAGTCTATAGTAAGGTGAACTTACTCCAACTTCTTGGGTACTTGTAATTATTGTCCCAAAGTGAAGAACAGGAAGTCAACATTTTATTCTACCTGATATAGGGGTGAACCCGCCACTGGCACACAAGAAGTTTAAGACTTGAGTCCTCGTATCCTTTCGGCCTTGCTAACCTCACGGCATTATCAGTGCACCTCCTTATCAACTATCCTAATACGCCCGCAAATTAGAACAATTACCCTGATTCAGGTTGAACCCATAAATTAGAAAAATCTGCCCGGTGCAGTTTGAACCCATGACGACTGGGTCTGCAGGCAAGTGTATAGCCATTAAGCTACGGTGACTCCTGAACCTAAAATGGGTCTGGGGTCGTAAAGGCCTCTGATGTAATATTGATCATATTACCCCTAGATACTGCTCAAGGCATGGAAAAATCCCTGTACTTCTTTCCCCTGCATGTGCACTAGAAAGAATATCAGACAAGTCATGATGATTATTGTACTGTACATATCCAATAGACAATCAGATGAATTGTGATGATTATTGTACTGTATATATCCACTAGAGAGACTGTACCAGGTGAATCAGCATGATTATTGTACTTTACCTACTTATTATAGATAATGTATTAGATGAAGCTATATGATTATTGTACTCAAGATATCTACTATAAAGACTATCAGAAGATAGATTATTGTACTGTATATATTCACTAGAGAGATGAATTTTCATGATTATTGTACTGTACATATCTATTATAGAGACTGTACCAAATGAATCTTCAGGATTATTGTACTGTACATATCCACTATAGAGACTATCAGTTGAAGCTCCAGGTTTGTCATAAATGTTATGCTGTTGATTTTTTAATCAATCAGTGATTGCCCTGCTTTATAATAGATTTGAAACCTGATATTAATCATTCATTCTGTCTCCAGGTGATGCATGTTAGCTACGGTGGGCCACAAGTTAATGTGAAAACTAATCTGGGATCTCTGACAGCAGATAAGGTATTGTTGTTTGTTTGCCAGAGCTTCGTGATTGTTCCATTTTTTCTTCTTCTTCTTCTTCTTCTTCTTCTTCTTCTTCTTCTTCTTCTTCTTCTTCTTCTTCTTCTTCTTCTTCTTCTTCTTCTTCTTCTTCTTCTTTCGTTCGCTTGAAATATGTCTATAACTGCAATGTTGTCTCTTGTATGAATCTAACAGTCTTTTTTAGTTCACTCAGCGGTCCATAGAGTTTATCTTCCACTGTTGTCTCTCTAGGCCAGAAGGTTCGCCTGGATGTTTCAATACTTATTTTATTTACAATGAAACAAGTAAATATAACAATGTTTGTTTCTCATGCCCCATTTTATGCAAACCAAAGTTTGAGAACATGCAGATAATGTGAGAAGAGGGAAATGCCAATAGAAAAACAAATCCAAGAATTGTTAGAAATGGATAGCTTTGGCCAACTTACATGGGTTCAAAATGTATTGAATTAGGTGTTATTTAATGGTTGAAGTCAAGATAATTAACTTAATTACACTGGTTTTGTTTCATCTGGCTAAGTACCTATCCACAGAATACTAATACTTTTGCATCTGTACATAATTAATGACACTTGATTTATTGCCAGGTGATAGTTACTCTACCGCTGAGAGTGTTGAAGAACATGGGTATTGTCTTTTACCCATCTTTGCCAGAAGACAAGCTGCGAGCCATTAATTCTCTGGGAGATGGTCAGATGGAGAAAGTTAGTTTGCTGTTTTGTTTATTTGTTATGTGAATGTAGTATTCTGATCATATGTGGGTCAGCGCGCGCGTGTGTGTGTGTGTGTGTAAGTGTGTGTGTATGTGTGTGTGCCTGCGTGCGTGCGTGCGTGCGAGAGAGAGAGATTGGTAGGTGGAGGGGGGAGAGGAATGCTGAGAGAGAGAGAGAGAGATGCACGCACGTGCACACCCACACACAGATATATACATGCACAAGCACACACACACATACATGCACGATCACACACAGTCACTTTGATGAAATATAGGATATGGGTGCTTGGAGGTTTGGGTAGAGAACTGGAATGCTGAGACACACAAACACACTACTCACACACACACAGCAGACATACACACAGAATCATTGTCATACACACGCACAGAGGAGAGAGAAAGAGAGAGCGAGATGCTCTAGCTTTATTGATGAGAGCGACATCCTACGAAGGACATACCACATGCTGTTACAGCTAGCTAGCTGCATGTCCTTTACAGGACGTTGATGTCAACATTAGCATTAATATGGGCAAAAAGAAAACTCTAACCTGCACAGTTCACGGTGACTGAACTAGCCAGACAGCCTTAATTCCTCAGGCTCAAGGCTCCCATGCCATACACTGCAAGGTACTATAGGCAGTAAATGACATTTTTTGGCTGTCAACATTAGCATTTATTGGCTGTTTGCAATTTACTAGGCAATGTTAGTTCAGTAGTCTGCCCTTGCTTTTTGAATGGCCGATGGCTCACATTATCGAAATTAATGCAAGGCGGTCGGCTTCCAAATCACCTGCAACTGATTTCAAACCATTGGCTCTGACGAGAAATTATGGAACACGGTATCACTTCCCCTTAAGCCAAGTGCATGACTACATAAGGATACATACATTAGGCAAGTTTGTGAGATGAGTATTTTTGTCACACTATTTACAGGCTATGGGAGTGTGGTATCAGAGATGAGTATTTTTTCACACTAATTACAGGCTAATGGAGTGTGGTACCAGAGATGAGTATTGTTCACCACACTATTTACGGATCATTTGAGCATGGTAGCGTAGTGGCCAGATGCTTGCTCACCGCGCCGGCAGTCATGGGTTTGATCCACATCGAGTGGGTTCAACTTTTAAAAACTGACCTAGACTACCAGATCGACCCTGCCTAATTGGGTGCCAGGACATGTCTTGGAAAGTAAAGGCGGCCGACGTGATACTGACCACATGACCCACCAGGTACCGATGGGTCTATACAAATATGGGTCTAGCAGCGTATGTGCAATGTGTCTTAAGGCATGTAAAATGACCCTCTACTTGACATACTTTATCTACAGGTCATACTGCAGTTTGATGAGAATTTTTGGTCAGAGAAAGTTAAGGATGGGAAGATATTTGGGTATGTGCCAGCAACTGAATCACAGAGAGGACTGTTCAACGTTTTCTACCCTGGGTACTGCACGAAGGTATAGATCAACATAACAGAAGATTAGATAATAAATACTGTTGCACATAGATCATTGTAATAGAAGTATAGGTAGCAAAAGCTGTTGAATAAAGATCATTATAATAGAAGCCTAGATGACAAAGGCTGTTGCAGATAGATTATTATAATAGAAGCCCAGATAACATATTGTTGCAGATAAATCATTAGAAAAGAAGCTTAGATAACAAATACTGTTTCAGATAGATAATTATAATAATAGAAGCCTAAATTACACAAAGGCTGTTGAATAAAAGATCTATAGAGTTGAATAAAAGTTCTAGGACTGTTCCAAATTCAACCTCCGATTGGCTGGTAAATATTCAAGTAATTGACAATAACATCTAAATACATACAAAAGTTGCATACATCACTGCATTACTTGACCACACAGTCACCACCTAAATGCAGGCACTTGTCGTACCGTGGCTTGAGGTTTTTGATCTACTTTTTGATTGAGCTCATCTGTCACACATGAATGTCATCCTTGCCCACACTCATCATGCATATCTTTACGCCCATTTCTGAATTTCCTGCACCAATCCCTCACAGAACTGTCACTCATAACATTATGACCGTTCACACGACAGAATCGACAATGAATCTCAGCCACAGTTTGACCCTATGCTTGAGGAAAATAAATTTCACAGCTTGCAGGAAAGGCAATAACAGTATCCATGTTTATCCATTCGCGATTCATGAACCACTGTACAAATGCGACTGTAGGTTTATGTGTAGTGAGCTAAAAGGCTACTGAATGATGCAAGCCATGAACAGTGTCACTATGGCAGCTGGTTTATTTTTACCAGCCAGTTGGTGGTTTATTTTGGAATAGCCCACATAATAGAAGCCTAGATGACAAAGACTTGAAAAATAGATCACCCTTAACAATACATTATTATACTAGAAGTCAAGATAACAAATATTGTTAAAAATAACACTCCTGACAACAGATTATTATAATAGAAGTCAACATTACAAATAATGTGAAGTGGTAATCAACCCATCATTTGTGTTTTCTTGTACAGTCAGGGAAGCATATACTGAGCACATACCTTGTTGGCAAGGGTCTGTTGCAGCTCGAGGGGAAGTCTGACAGGGAAATTGTTCAGGATTGCCTGCAAGTCTTGAGCGTAATCTTTCCAGAAAAGGTCAGTATTTGTTCTCTATATTTTCCTTGGCTTTCCAGAGGTTCTGGGCTACTGTATAACAGTAGATAATACTGTCTCCTTTCTGTTAGCGCTGAATGTTGGGCGGGGCTCACCACACCTGACACCTCACATTGTGTCAACGGCTTCAGGTGGAGGAGCGCAATTGGGAGGGTACAAGCCTTATCCTGGTGCAATGAAATGCAACCTAAAGACAAATGTCATGGCAGGGAAAACCAATCCGTAGCCTTGACTATCAAAAGGTACAGGCGGACAGTTAAAGCATTGCTTTGCTGATCTGGCAGCTTCTGCAGCTTGTCTTATTCCAGATGTAAGGTGTTACCTTTCCTCTGGAGTAAACTAGGCAGGCTTAGAAAAGGATCATGCTGCATGGGCAACACAAAATTCAGCCCAGGCTTTGGGCTATGGAGAGGTGTAACTCCATCCTTGGTCTTAACTGCCATTTGTTGTAGTTATTATGCCTTTGTTGAAGCAGAGTGTAACAAACTATCATCTGTCAAGACGGCAAGGTGTCAGTGCAGTGTGCAATGCAGTACGGAGGTTCTGGGGTTTACTCATCATTTACTGACCTGCTACTGAATGGATTCTGACAGACAAAAGGGAAGCATTTGCTGAGTTTATAAAAGATATAAGACTAGAATACACCCGGGAAGGTTAACTCGGTCAGTAAGTGCATGAAGAAGTCGGATGCGTCAGCCGAGTGGCGTACATATCACAACTCTGCTGTAAACAGGCACAACGCAATTACACCCAAAACAAACGTTCCATACAAATGAAGATAAAGAAGACTAGAATACATGTTGTGGCAACATATCATTTTTCTGAGAATAGTAGTCAACCCTTAGGGCAAGTACCTCATGGTGAAACAGAAATCACAAAGAGAATAGAAATGGCCAAAAATGTTTTCAACAACATGCAATTGGTATTAACATCTAGAGAGATTAACAGCGTATTAAAAATGAAAATTGTCAAATGTTATGTATATTTACAACACTACTATACAGTGCGGAAGCCTTGACAATGAACAAGCAATTAGAAAGTCAAATAGAGGCCCTGGAGATATCCAAAAGAATATTTTGTATTTCATGAAAACAAAAAACAATCAAAAACAGAGGTTCTTGAAAAACTGGGAATGAAAAGAGCGGTAATGAAAGAAATAAAAACGAGACATGTTAAGTATTTCGGCCAGATTAAAAGATAAAACTTATAAAAACCATATTCTGGAGGGCAAGGTTGAAAGCCAGCAAGCAAGAGGTAGACAACAGTAAAAGTAGGAAGATAAGATCAAGAGATGGACGACCAGCAATCTGACAAGCAAGGCAAGAGACAGTTTTGGAGATCCATTGCAGCCAACCTTCTTTGTGGAGATGACACCTGATTGATTGATTAATTACCACCATAACATAGAGAGTCACAGTAGCATAGTTGCTTGACTTGCCAGGCTGCCATGGTTTAAATTCTCATCGAGGTTGGATTTTAAAATTGACTTTGGCTCCCAAGAACACCCAGTGAAAAATGGATACCAGGAAGTCTTGAGGACGTGAAGGTGGCCAATGTTTTATTTATGACACCTTCCCTTGAGTGCTAATTGGTCTATAAAAATATGGGTCTTGTACAGGGTGTATTTTTAATGACTGCAGTGTTTGAAAATATTGCCGGTCCAAGTTTTGTATTCACCCTCTGTAAAGTTCATGCAACATCATCCATCCATCATGTGTCATGCCGATAAGCATGGGCGGTCATGTTTTGCCATCTCACTCGATGAGCCGTAGATCAGCTTCGTGTTTCTGTCTCGACCATGCCACGTGGCCAAGCCATCCAGGTATTTACTTCTCGGTCTTCCCCTTAGTCTCTTCCCTTCAATCTTGCCAGTCGTCACCAAGTTCTCCAAGTCATTTCTTCTCATAACATGCCCAAAAAATATTGACTGTCTACGTCTAATGACTCTAATCAGTTTACGATCTTCATTTGTTTCTTGAAGGACTTGTTCATTGGTTTTTCTGTCTGTCCATGGTATTCTTTGCATTTTCATCAGAAACCACATTTCCACAGCCATCAGATGTTTTTCAGCTTGTCTGCTCATTGTCCACACTTCACATCCATACAAAAGTACAGGTTCTAAGCACTTCAACACTCTTTTTTCTCATTTCAGTTATCTTTTTATTGGTCAGTATGTTTTTCATCTTGCAAAAGGCTACCTAAGCAATGGCAATTCTTGTTCTAATCTCCTCAGAGCATCTCCTATCAGATGTTATGACTGTTCCGAGATAACTTTACCGATTAACTTGCTTAAGAATATGCCCATTTACTTGTATATCACATTGTGATATTTCCTTCCCAGTGATGGCCATAATCTGTGTCTTCTTACTATTCAATTCTAACCCTAGTTGCTCCTGTGTGCAACAACTGCATCTACTAAATCTCGCAGGTCCTGTTCATTGTCTGCAATCAAGACTGTATCATCTGCATATCTAATGTTATTTATATATCGTCCCCCAATGTTGATTTCTTTCCATATCTTCTATATTTCTGAAAATATTTTCACTGTAAAGGGAAAATAGATCTGGAGACATTACACATCCCTGTCTCACACCTCTTTTAATAGGCTGATATTGACCTACATCGTTACCAATTCTGATGACAGCTTGTTGTTTCCAATATATGTTTTTTACAAGTCTAAGGTCTTTCCCATCAATTTGTAGATCTTCAAGCATCCTTATGTCGATATGTCTCACTTTGTCGAATCCTTTGTGTAGTCAATAAAGCAAAGGTATAGATCTTTGTTTACTTTTATAGAAGGTTCAATTATTGTTCTCAGTATATACACAGCAATTACTGTACCCTTGCCTTCTGCAAACCCACATTGTTGTTCTCCTATTTTGGGTTGTATTTTCTTCCTACTCTTTGTATGATAATTCTCAGCAAAATCTTCGTGATGTGGCTCATTATACTAATTGTTCGATGTTGATCACATTCCAACGGTCCTGATTTCTTCGGGATTGCAATAAATATAGAATTACATAATTCAGGAGGTAGATCTCCAGTTTCATATATTGCATTCAGCAGTCTGGTTACTTGGTCTATTCCATATTCTTCTAAGGCATTGATAATTTCTGTTGTGATGTTATCTGTACCCGGGGTCTTGCCAGTTTTCATATGGTAAAGAGCATTCTGAACTTCCATCTTCAAAATTGATGGTCCTTTATTATTATTCCGATGATCATATTGTTCTTCTCTTGTATCATCATAAAGGTCATTCACATAATCTAACCACGCATGTAAAATCTGATTCTTTTCTATTAAGATTTTGCCATCTTTGGTTTTTAGGCAACCCCTTGATGTGTGTGTTCGTTTGTTAGTGATGTCATTAATTCTTTTGTGCATTAATTTGGTATTCTGGGTGTTGTGTTGGTTTTCAATTTCCTTGCAATTTTCCTCAGGCCATGTTTCTTTTGCCTCTTTGCATAGCTTCCTAATTTTCCTGTGAATCTCTTCATATTTTTCCTTGTTATTTTTGTTATTTCTTCTTACTTCCATGAGTTTTAAGATGTCTTCCATCATCCATTTCTTGCATCCTATTATCTTTATTTTTGGGATGGTTGTTTCTGCAGCTTGGTTGACTGATTTCTTTAATATTTCCCATTGTTCACTGACGTCTAAAATAATATTTCCTTTCGGACAATGTATCAAATCTGTTCTTTACTCTCCTTTGAATTTATCTTTTTTCTCACTCTTCAGTGCCTGTAGATCAAATTTTGTGTTTCTTGGTGAATATTTGACTTTCTTTAATTTTATATATAAATTGTTTAAGATTAATCTATGGTCGCTGTAGTAGTCTGCGCTTGGTATGGTTTTTGCGACTTTTTAAGGCATTTCAAAATCTTCTGTTGATGAGAATTAATCAATCTGATTTCTGATCTTATGATCAGACCATGTCCGTAATCTCCTTGGGTGTTGTTGATACCAGGTGTTTCCAATAATCAAATCATGCTCTTTTGCCCACTGTACAAGTCTGCAACCTCTTTCATTCTGTTCCCATAGTCCGTACTTGCCTACTATGATTTGTCCTGTTGATTTCTAACTTTGACATTCAAGTCACCCATTATGATACTTACTTCAGAATTCTTGCATTTCTTGAAGGCTTTCTCTAAGTCATTATAAAATTCATCAATACTGTCACCATTACTGTCTGCTGTTGGTGCATAAAAAACTTGTATGACGTTGACATCAAAAGGTCTTCCACTCTACTTCACCAGTAACACTCTGTCTGATACAGTCCAATATCCTTTGGTCGATTTTGATAATAAAACATAATCGGTAAATATTAGTGAATTATCTAGTTATGATCTTTGCACATTTCATGTGCCTTTTTAATGCATATATTAATAATTGTAAAGATGAGCAGTTTTCAGTTATCCGTTTTTTGATCAGTGAAGGGTTGAAATCTATAGAAATTCATCGGCAAATGAAGGTCCGGTATGTTGATCCATGCCTGTCAGTCCAGCAAGTGTATGAGTGGAGTAGGAAGTTTCAAACGGTTGTGACTTCTGTGACAGACTGTTTACAACAGGGTCAGACACACCGAGTAGTGATCAAGAGAATTTTTATCTATGGGAATCCAAGCTCTTTATCAATGTTGGAGGAATTGCATTGAACGCAATGGTGGCTACATACAGAAAATGATACATTCATTCTTTACTTTTTCAGAATATATTAAAAAATAGAAATAAGGTTTCCATTTGAATCCCCCCCCATGTATATACCATATAGCAGGTCCGCATGGCCGAATGGATAAGAACGCGTGTTCTTAAACATCAGGTGTGCGATGCCGAGGTAAGCGGTTCAACTCCCACACTGGACAGCTGGACTAAAATGTTGACCTGTCATCCTTGACTTGGGGACATTAATTACAAGTACCTCTGAAGTGGAGTGGGTTCTCCTGATGGCGAGGGACACTGTTAATAGGGAAAGCTAACCCACACGCAAAATTCAGTCCTTCACTACTATAAATAGTGTGTATGGACTAAGCTTGAGTTCAAAGCGAGCAAGTGCAAAAAGAAAATGCCATGTATATAGTGCTCTGTTTTCATTATTCCAGGTACTCGTGAGTTACTCTGGATGTCTAAGGTATTGGCAACATTTGTCTCACAAACTATTTCTTTATTGCTTCCAAGCTTTTCCTAATTTGTTCATTCACATTCCAAGATTCTTTGCCATACAGCAAAATAGGTTGTATCTCACACTTTAGTAATCTCTTTCTGACATTTAATGAGAGTGGCATAATATACTTTTCATCTTCTCAAATTCCACTTTTCATGTTACTCTTCTGCTCCCTATTCTCAGCAGTTATCTTCATTTGTGCCAAAGCGTGATAAACAATGTTCATACAGATCTGTGTATTTGTCTCTTATTTCTCCCTGGTTGTAAATATAAACTATATACACATCACATGAATCAGACAGTCATGTGCCATCTCCACAATGAAGGTTTGCTGCAGTGGATCTCCAGCACTCTATCTCTCACCTGTATTACACACTCTGACAGACTGCTGTTGTCCATCTCTTGATGTCATCTTCCAACATAGTGCTTTTCACTCCTTGCCTGCCTGTTTTCATTCTTCCCTCTAGTATTGTTTTTACAAGAGTGGTATGACTCTTAATGTGGTTTAATGTGTATTTAGCTTATCTCTTTTTTATTCCTTTCATTAACTCTCTTTTTTCATTCCTAGCTTCTCCAGAACCTCTGTATTTGATTACTTTTGTTTCCCTGAAATATGATCTATCCTTTTGTATATCTAAATTTCCAGCTTTTCAGTCTGGCTTTCCAATTGCTTGTTCATTGTCCTGGTTTATACACTGTTTAGTTTCATAAATATTAACAACCAACATTGTAAAACCAGGCATGATTACCCAAAATGGTATGAATTTTATCCTTCCTTACAGATCATACCGAAACCTGTATGGAATCGTGTGACCCACTGGAGAGAAGATCCACATATTGGTATGGCGTGTACATACATACCTGTTGGAACAGACAGTGCAGCTTGTGATATTTTAGCACAGGATCTAGAGGAGAAACTCTACTTTGCTGGAGAGGTGAGAATGTTGTTGACTTCTCCACTGTTGCATTAGTGTCTGCTTCTTATTCTTGTTCTGCTGCTGTCTCCTTAGGCTGTCAACCAGTGCTTGCAGAACTGTCCTATTTATTGCCATCTCCCGCAGTTCTCTGCATGTCCTTCCCACGTTATTTATGACTGTCTCTAATTCTCTTGTCCGTGTGTTTTTAGATTTCCCTTGATTTCATTTGCCCTGTGCATTTCAGAAGGACTTTCTAGTTACATTATTTTCATAGATTTTCTCAATCTACATATCTCACAATGTTTGTTCAATTTACATATATCAGAACATTTATTCAATTTACATATCATACAAAGTTTTTTCACGTTACGTTACATATCTCACAATGTTTATTCAAATTATATATCTCAGAATCTTTGTTCAACAATTTACATATCATACAGTTTGTTCACTTTACATATCTCACAATGTTTGTTCAGTTTACATATCTCACAATGTTTGTTCAGTTTACATATCACATACGACTTGTTCAGTTTATGTATCACATACTGCTTGTTCAGTTTACATATCTCACAATGTTTGTTCAGTTTACATATCTCACACTGTTCAGTTTACATATCACATACGACTTTTTCAGTTTATGTATCACATACTGCTTGTTCAGTTTACATATCTCACAATGTTTGTTCAGTTTACATATCTCACACTATTTGTTCAGTTTACATATCACATACTGCTTGTTCAGTTTATGTATCACATACTGCTTGTTCAGTTTACATATCTCACAATGTTTGTTCAGTTTACATATCTCACACTGTTCAGTTTACATATCACATACGACTTTTTCAGTTTATGTATCACATACTGCTTGTTCAGTTTACATATCTCACAATGTTTGTTCAGTTTACATATCTCACACTATTTGTTCAGTTTACATATCACATACTGCTTGTTCAGTTTACATATCTCACACTGTTTGTTCAGTTTACATATCACATACTGCTTGTTCAGTTTACATATCACATACTGCTTGTTCAGTTTACATATCTCACACTGTTTGTTCAGTTTACATATCACATACTGCTTGTTCAGTTTACATATCACATACTGCTTGTTCAGATTACATATCTCATACTGCTTGTTCAGTTTATGTATCACATACTGCTTGTTCAGTTTACATACCTCACACTGTTTGTTCAGTTTACATATCTCACAATGTTTGTTCAGTTTACATATCTCACACTGTTTGTTCAGTTTACATATCACGTACTGCTTGTTCAGTTTACATATCACATACTGCTTGTTCAGTTTATGTATCACATACTGCTTGTTCAGTTTACATATCTCACAATGTTTGTTCAGTTTACATATCTCACACTGTTTGTTCAGTTTACATATCTCACACTGTTTGTTCAGTTTACATATCACATACGACTTGTTCAGTTTATGTATCACATACTGCTTGTTCAGTTTACACATCACATTCTATTTGTTCAGTTTACATGTCTTACAATGTTTGTTTAGTTTGCATATCTCTCAATACAATTTTTTGCCTGGATTATTTTGCTGCATCTCGTCAGGTACATACTGCAGAAATCACACAACATAAAAGTAATTAGATAAATCCTTCCAGCTGAAATATACAACACACATATTCACACAGTAATTTGAATTGTCTACCACAGTAATTTTAAACTGACTAAGATGTCTTATCTGTTAGCTTTTTGTATTCGCTCTGCTCTTTTCTCATTAATTTTACCAGTTGTCATTAAGTTTTGTAGTTTACTTTCCATAACGTGCCCAATTTTCAATGCACCTTAAGCATGTGGAAGGGACCTTTACTTATCTTTGTTCAGGCGTGTGGTGCAGTGAACAGGCAGATAGACTGACAGTTATTGCCCCTGTAGAAGTAGAGCTTCTTTACAATAAGGGTGATGTGGTGAAACCTTTCTGGCACCAGGTGGAGAGTGCAACTGAACAGTGTCCCTATCTAGAGAAGCTGTTCAGCAGGGAGTAGGTAGAGAGTCTGAGCAATAGTCATTGATAGAGCAAAGCCAGGTGGACTTTTAATGAAACTACTGATGGGCTATCATAATGGACATTCTTTGGTGGTTCTTTAGAAAGAAGGAACAAATTTTATTTTCATAGGGTCACAAATTGGGCACGCAGGCCCTGTCTTACATTCGACCCTTCCAACCACTCACCTTTCGTACATCAATTAATTTTGCGTGTTACATTCACATAGGGATAAAACGTCACATGGAAGCTGTGAACATAAACAATGCATATTACCGTGTTATGAGACAGTCAGGGACACATACAGCATGTGTATAAACAGGCAGGCATACATACATACATACATACATACATACATGTATAATACATATCTGCACACATACACACACGTCTGCATACGTACACACATACATACACATCTATATAATACACACATACATAAACATCTGCACACATACATATACACATACATACACGTCTGCATACATACACACACGTCTGCATACATACACATCTGCACACACACACACACCTGCACACACACACCTGCACACACACATACACATCTGCACACACAAACACCCCCGCACACGCGCGCGCATAGTCTAACACAGTGGTTCTCAACCTTTTTTGGCCCGTGCCCACCTTGACCATATTTTCAGAACGTCATTCCCCCCTTCCTATAAAAAATTTGGCCATTTGGCCCGTGCCCCCCTTCACAGTATTTTCAAGACGTCATCCCCCCCCCCCCCCACCATATTTTCAGAACGTCATTCCCCCCTTCCTATAAAAAAATTTGGCCTGTGCGCCCCCCCCCCTCCCCCCTCACAGTATTTTCAAGACGTCATTCCCCCCCCCCCCTTCATATTTCCTATCTAAAAATCCACCCACCCCTACCAGTATACCACCAGTATACGTAGAAATGGAAGGTAAATTTAATAGCATATACTAAAACAAGTCTAGACATCCACATAAAACATGATTTGTGGGTCTACTTACTTTATAAAATGAAGTTTAGAAGGATGAGACGTACATAACGGTAAAGTATGAAGGGAAAAACAATATCAAGTAATCGGTTCTTGTATTAACGCGATCTTGAAATGGTCTTCATCTCCCCCCCCCCCCGGGAAACCCTAAAATCCCCCCCCCCCCCTGAGGGGGGGGGGGGATTCCCCACCGGTTGAGAACCACTGGTCTAACAGTTATGCACCAACTAGAAGGGAGATTGGACATGACTGGGAATGTCCTGAGAACAGTGATGTTATTCTGAAATCAAGAATTAATTCAGAACAGAACACAGGACACTGAACATTCATGTACACAGACTGACTTTGGTCTTGTTATCTCAGTGTACATGGGGACTGACAGAACAGACAGCGAAACATGGCCCGTTGGGCTGCCAGGTGTTTCGTCCATTGCTGACTAAATATTGGCCCATGAAGACAAACACACAAACAAACCTACTAGAGTTTCTCAGTGAGCTGTCAGTTACTGCAGTCTACATAAAAACAAATTTGGACTTTTTTTGTAAATATTACTGGAACAGCAGTGAACGAGAAGAAGAAGAAGAAGAATGAGGTGGAGAAGAACAGGAAGAGAAAGGAGGAGGAGGAGAACAAAAAGTAGACAAAGGAGGAGATGAAGATGAAGAAGAAAAGGAAGGAGGAGGAGAAGAAGAAAAACTATTAATGAATGAACAAACTTTAGTTTTAAAGAAGCAAGGATTGGCAGACACAAGCCCATCTAACATTCTGCCCATGAGTAGTAATAAGAGGAGGTTTGGGTGAAGGCAGGAGGGAGAAAGGAGGAAAAAGAAGAAAATACTCAAATTATTAACAAATACTAATCTTTAGTTGTGTTTCTTTTCTTCCAGGCAACAAATCGACAGTTTCCACAAACAATTACTGGAGCGTACTTGAGCGGTGTGAGAGAAGCTCGAAAAATTATTGATTTGTACTCATAGCAGGAAGAGATGCACCAGCAGGGAGTGATGTTTCGTACCAGGAAAACTATGATGCGATTTAAGCTATACACATCTATAGTTTGTGATATGAGTCGTCAGAAATTTGAGTTGTATAACTACAGACTTCTACACCCTAGAGTAGACCTAATGTGGCTAAATTCCCTCCCTCCCTCCCTCTCTCTCTATTTCTCTCACACCACTCCCTCCCTCTTTTTCTACACTTTCCTTCTTTCTGTCCCTCTCTGCTCCCACTCCCAAAGCAGAATCATATAGTGGTAAGATGTATCCACTGCAGGATAGAAGTGAATGGCTATATAAGTAAACAATAACATATGACCCCCTAGATCCCAGGATCAGGGAGTAAGTGCTCAGTAAGTAAGCAGTAGCTATCAAACGTGGAACATCACAAATCTTGATCTGTGAATTATCCAGAGTTATCTTGATTAACAGAACCTGGTCCATTGTGTTCTCTCATGTGAATACAAACCACCACAAAACTTGATCTCTGAAATATTCAGTTATTTTGATTCACAGAATCTGGGCCATTGTGGTTTCTCATGTGGATGCAACCCTACGTCTCTACAGTAGTTAAGCTGTTGAGCAGCTGTGTTTTTTCTGGTGTATATCTGTAGACTTAAACCTTGTTTAACGGTCACCAGGGAAGCTGTAGTAACACAGCGGCTGGAACACTGATTGCCAATTTGGTGATGCCATATTTGAATCCCCATTAACGAGCGGATTAAAACAAAACTGTACCTGGGCTCTGGGGTCCACCTGGTTTACAACAGGCAACAGGAAATGTTCCGTGAAGTGAAGTCATGGAAGTGATATTCACCATCACCTATCGAGCGCCGAGTGGACTATAGCAATATGGGACTGGAAGCGTATATCCACTATGCCTCAAGACATGGTCTTGTTACTAACAGGTATATCAGAAGTCGGAGTGGGTTGGCCCGATGGCGAGGTAATGGGTTCAACCCTTACTCTGGTTGGTTGGACTAAAATGCTGACTTCTCGTCCTTGACTTGGGGACATACATTACAAATACCTCAGAAGTCGGAGTGGGTTCGCCTGATGGTGAGGGGCACTGTTAACAGGGCAAGTTAATCCACATGCAAAGATCCGTGCAATGCTATTAGAAGTAGTAGCACATTTATGGACTACGCTTTATTTCATAGTTAGAGAAAGCAAAAAACAAAATGAATACAGGTACAACTCTGAGACATTGGCTGTATTATATATATATATATTTGAACTTACTTAACTTGTCAATTGTACATATTTTCCTTGCTTTGTAATGCCTCATGTGTTAATTTGTAAGATATGAAATTTAATGATATAAGGTATTTGTTACTTGCAATATTTTGTATTTGCTAAATGAATTGTCAATCTTTCAATTAAGACTCAGAAATTTATACAATTGTGGATTTGAAATATTTGATCTTTGATATGGTATATGTAATGTAACATGGGGCAGAAATGTAGAACTTGCATGACTAAATGTATTAGTATAAATGCAGTATAAATGTATTTGTTATAAATAATAAATTTGTGGTAACATCATTTGACTTGATGATATCTGAATGTCTGTGAAAGAAAGCAAATGGTTTCATCATCATCATCTTCCACTGTCAAGCGTTGTGGGGAGGAATAATTTGCGTTCCAGCGCCCGGTGGGCGGCACTGGATAGTTTATTTTGTGTGGCTGTACAATGTCTTTGATGTTGTCAATCCACTTTCTTCTTGAACGACCTCGTGGTCTCGTCGCAGATGATCTTTAATTAAAACCAGTGATGGTAGTTGCTGATGTTGCATTCTAACGACATGGCCAAACCACTTGATCTTCTGTCTTTCAATAAATGTGGCACAAGGTGTTGATCCCACAGTCTGTCTGATAGTAGCATTTCTTACTCGGTCTTGGATTGTTAAGTTGGCAGCTCTCCTCAGGCATCTCATCTCACAGGTGTTGATTTTGCAAAGGTGTAATTTGGATAAAGTCCAGGTTTGAGATTGGTAGTATAAGGTTGGTGTGAATGTGCTGTTTGTCGTTTTGCGAACATGGGTATGTTTGGATGTTTCAGTAAGGGTGATAGTTGATATGTAAGTGCACTAGCTTTTTGACATCTGATTTCAATTTCTCTATCCAGTCTGCCATCTTCTGTGATCACACTTCCAAGGTATTTACATTCTTTAACTTGTTTCAGAGTTGTGCTATTTATCTGTATACCTAATGGGCCCGGTGATCTGCTAACTTGCATTACTTTGAATGTGCTGTTTATTATCTGTCGTTTTGCGAACATGGGTATGTTTGGATGTTTCAGTAAGGGTGATAGTTGATATGTAAGTGCACTAGCTTTTTGACATCTGATTTCAATTTCTCTATCCAGTCTGCCATCTTCTGTGATCACACTTCCAAGGTATTTACATTCTTTAACTTGTTTCAGAGTTGTGCTATTTATCTGTATACCTAATGGGCCCGGTGATCTGCTAACTTGCATTACTTTGAATGTGCTGTTTATTATCTGTCGTTTTGCGAACATGGGTATGTTTGGATGTTTCAGTAAGGGTGATAGTTGATATGTAAGTGCACTAGCTTTTTGACATCTGATTTCAATTTCTCTATCCAGTCTGCCATCTTCTGTGATCACACTTCCAAGGTATTTACATTCTTTAACTTGTTTCAGAGTTGTGCTATTTATCTGTATACCTAATGGGCCCGGTGATCTGCTAACTTGCATTACTTCGGTTTTGGCTGTGTTTATACTCATATTGTATCTGCTGCATGTTGAACTCAGATTAGTAATATGATTTTGTAGTCTGCCCTCATCGCTGTAAAACAGGAACTGATCGTCTGCAAATAGAAGTTCATTTATTCCATGTGGGTCAGTTGTTTCATCTGGAGTAAAGAGTTCTAAATTTTCTGAATCTGTTCTGTCTAGACTTGCTTCTTTAGCAAATGGTTTAAAGGTTTAAAATATGTTTAAAGGCAAAAGGATCCACTTTATTGCACCAGGGTGGATTCAATACGGCTATGTCTCTGTCCATAGCATGGCTTTCTGACAGCGCTGCACAAATCATGAACCCTGTAGATCAGGGGTGGCCAACCTTTTCAGCAGGCGGGCCAAATTTCAGAAATAATATTTCCTGCCGGGCCACACACCTAATTTTTTGTTTGTTAATTAAAGTAAACAAGCAAGCGTGCTACAGCTTTGAACGCATCGTTGCTTCCCACTCTGCGGGCCTCAACATGACTCCCGGCGGGCCGCATACCTCGTGTTGGCCACCCCTGCTGTAGATTCAGTGACGACCCTCATAGGTCACAGAAAACAATTGCACTTGTGACTCTTCTTATTCTTCTTCTCATTTCCCTTCCTTCCTTCCTTTCACCCTCCCTCCCTCCCTCCCTTCCTTCCTTCATCTCCTCCTCAAATCGCTTGAAATTTGTCTGCAATGTTGTCATTTGTATGAATTGCAGTCTTTTTAGATTCCCCCAGTGGTCCATAGAATTTACCTTCTACTGTTGTTTCACCTAGGCCAGAAGGTTTGCCTTGATGCAGTCTTTTGGGCAGTCTTGAAGTATGTGGTCTGCGGCAATGACAGTCTGAAAATGAACACATGCGCTTCTGTTGTACTGGCTACCAATGACAATGGCAGCAACTGTCTGTGCTAATTTTCATCTTGTGATGCAGAAACAGGTTTATGGAAATGTAGGCATCTTGTAATATAGGCTCCTGGCATCTTGTAATATCTAGAAGCCAGCATCCTGTAATGTAGAAGCCAACATCTTGTAATGTAGAAACCAATATCTTGTAATGTAGAAACCAACATCCTGTAATGTAGAAACCAACATCTTGTAATGTAGAAACCAACATCTTGTAATGTAGAAGCCAGCATCCTGTAATGTAGAAAACAACATCATGTAATGTAGAACCAACATCTTGTAATGTAGAAACCAACATCCTGTAATGTAGAAGCCAACATCTTGTAATGTAGAAACCAGCATCCTGTAATGTAGAAACCAGCATCCTGTAATGTAGAAGCCAGCATCCTGTAATGTAGAAGCCAGCATCTTGTAATGTAGAAGCCAGCATCTTGTAATGTAGAAACCAACATCATTATAATGTAGAAACCAACATCTTGTAATGTAGAAACCAACATCCTGTAATGTAGAAACCAACATCCTGTAATGTAGAAGCCAGCATCCTGTAATGTAGAAACCAACATCTTGTAATGTAGAAACCAACATCTTGTAATGTAGAAGCCAGCATCCTGTAATGTAGAAACCAACATCTTGTAATATAGACACCAACATCTTGTAATGTAGAAACCAACATCCTGTAATGTAGAAACCAATATCTTGTAATGTAGAAACCAACATCTTGTAATGTAGAAACCAGCATCCTGTAATGTAGAAACCAAGATCTTGTAATGTAGAAACCAACATCTTGTAATGTAGAAACCAACATCCTGTAATGTAGAAACCAGCATCCTGTAATGTAGAAATCAACATCCTGTAATGTAGAAACCAGCATCCTGTAATGTAGAAGCCAGCATCCTGTAATGTAGAAACCAACATCTTGTAATGTAGAAACCAACATCTTGTAATGTAGAAACCAACATCTTGTAATGTAGAAACCAACATCTTGTAATGTAGAAACCAACATCTTGTAATGTAGAAACCAACATCCTGTAATGTAGAAACCAGCATCCTGTAATGTAGAAACCAGCATCCTGTAATGTAGAAACCAACATCCTGTAATGTAGAAACCAGCATCCTGTAATGTAGAAACCAACATCTTGTAATGTAGAAACCAGCATCCTGTAATGTAGAAACCAACATCCTGTAATGTAGAAACCAACATCTTGTAATGTAGAAACCAGCATCCTGTAATGTAGAAACCAACATCCTGTAATGTAGAAGCCAGCATCCTGTAATGTAGAAACCAACATCTTGTAATGTAGAAACCAACATCTTGTAATGTAGAAACCAACATCCTGTAATGTAGAAACCAACATCCTGTAATGTAGAAACCAGCATCCTGTAATGTAGAAACCAGCATCTTGTAATGTAGAAACCAACATCCTGTAATGTAGAAACCAACATCCTGTAATGTAGAAACCAGCATCCTGTAATGTAGACACCAGAATCTTGTAATGTAGAAACCAGCATCCTGTAATGTAGAAACCAACATCTTGTAATGTAGAAACCAACATCTTGTAATGTAGAAACCAACATCTTGTAATGTAGAAACCAACATCCTGTAATGTAGAAACCAACATCCTGTAATGTAGAAACCAGCATCCTGTAATGTAGAAACCAGCATCTTGAAATGTAGAAACCAGCATCTTGTAATGTAGAAACCAACATCCTGTAATGTAGAAACCAACATCCTGTAATGTAGAAACCAGCATCCTGTAATGTAGAAACCAACATCCTGTAATGTAGAAGCCAGCATCCTGTAATGTAGAAACCAACATCTTGTAATGTAGAAACCAACATCTTGTAATGTAGAAACCAACATCTTGTAATGTAGAAACCAACATCTTGTAATGTAGAAACCAACATCTTGTAATGTAGAAACCAACATCTTGTAATGTAGAAACCAACATCCTGTAATGTAGAAACCAGCATCCTGTAATGTAGAAACCAGCATCCTGTAATGTAGAAACCAACATCTTGTAATGTAGAAACCAGCATCCTGTAATGTAGAAACCAACATCCTGTAATGTAGAAACCAACATCTTGTAATGTAGAAACCAGCATCCTGTAATGTAGAAACCAACATCCTGTAATGTAGAAGCCAGCATCCTGTAATGTAGAAACCAACATCTTGTAATGTAGAAACCAACATCTTGTAATGTAGAAACCAACATCCTGTAATGTAGAAACCAACATCCTGTAATGTAGAAACCAGCATCCTGTAATGTAGAAACCAGCATCTTGTAATGTAGAAACCAACATCCTGTAATGTAGAAACCAACATCCTGTAATGTAGAAACCAGCATCCTGTAATGTAGACACCAGAATCTTGTAATGTAGAAACCAGCATCCTGTAATGTAGAAACCAACATCTTGTAATGTAGAAACCAACATCTTGTAATGTAGAAACCAACATCTTGTAATGTAGAAACCAACATCCTGTAATGTAGAAACCAACATCCTGTAATGTAGAAACCAGCATCCTGTAATGTAGAAACCAGCATCTTGAAATGTAGAAACCAGCATCTTGTAATGTAGAAACCAACATCCTGTAATGTAGAAACCAACATCCTGTAATGTAGAAACCAGCATCCTGTAATGTAGAAACCAGAATCTTGTAATGTAGAAACCAGCATCCTGTAATGTAGAAACCAACATCTTGTAATGTAGAAACCAATATCTTGTAATGTAGAAACCAGCATCCTGTAATGTAGAAGCCAGCATCCTGTAATGTAGAAACCAGCATCTTGTAATGTAGAAACCAGCATCCTGTAATGTAGAAACCAACATCTTGTAATGTAGAAACCAACATCTTGTAATGTAGAAACCAGCATCCTGTAATGTAAAAACCAGCATCCTGTAATGTAGAAACCAACATCTTGTAATGTAGAAACCAGCATCCTGTAATGTAGACACCAGCATCCTGTAATGTAGAAACCAAAATCTTGTAATGTAGAAGCCAACATCTTGTAATGTAGAAACCAACATCCTGTAATGTAGAAGCCAGCATCCTGTAATGTAGAAACCAGCATCCTATAATGTAGAAACCAGCATCCTGTAATGTAGAAGCCAGCATCCTGTAATGTAGAAGCCAGCATCCTGTAATGTAGAAACCAACATCCTGTAATGTAGAAGCCAGCATCCTGTAATGTAGAAGCCAGCATCCTGTAATGTAGAAACCAACATCCTGTAATGTAGAAGCCAGCATCCTGTAATGTAGAAGCCAGCATCCTGTAATGTAGAAACCAACATCCTGTAATGTAGAAGCCAGCATCCTGTAATGTAGAAACCAACATCCTGTAATGTAGAAGCCAGCATCCTGTAATGTAGAAGCCAGCATCCTATAATGTAGAAACCAACATCCTGTAATGTAGAAGCCAGCATCCTATAATGTAGAAACCAGCATCCTGTAATGTAGAAGCCAGCATCCTATAATGTAGAAACCAGCATCCTGTAATGTAGAAGCCAGCATCCTGTAATGTAGAAGCCAGCATCCTGTAATGTAGAAACCAACATCCTGTAATGTAGAAGCCAGCATCCTGTAATGTAGAAACCAACATCTTGTAATGTAGAAACCAACATCTTGTAATGTAGAAACCAGCATCCTATAATGTAGAAACCAGCATCCTGTAATGTAGAAGCCAGCATCCTGTAATGTAGAAGCCAGTATCCTGTAATGTAAAAACCAACATCTTGTAATGTAGAAACCAACATCTTGTAATGTAGAAACCAACATCTTGTAATGTAGAAACCAACATCTTGTAATGTAGAAACCAACATCTTGTAATGTAGAAACCAGCATCCTGTAATGTAGAAGCCAGCATCCTGTAATGTAGAAACCAAAATCTTGTAATGTAGAAACCAACATCCTGTAATGTAGAAACCAACATCTTGTAATGTAGAAACCAACATCTTGTAATGTAGAAACCAACATCTTGTAATGTAGAAACCAACATCCTGTAATGTAGAAACCAGCATCCTGTAATGTTGAAACCAACATCTTGTAATGTAGAAACCAGCATCCTGTAATGTAGAAGCCAGCATCCTGTAATGTAGAAACCAAAATCGTGTAATGTAGAAACCAACAACTTGTAATGTAGAAACCAACATCCTGTAATGTAGAAACCAACATCCTGTAATGTAGAAACCAGCATCCTGTAATGTAGAAGCCAGCATCCTGTAATGTAGAAGCCAGCATCCTGTAATGTAGAAACCAACATCTTGTAATGTAGAAACCAACATCTTGTAATGTAGAAACCAACATCTTGTAATGTAGAAACCAACATCTTGTAATGTAGAAACCAACATCTTGTAATGTAGAAACCAACATCCTGTAATGTAGAAACCAGCATCCTGTAATGTAGAAACCAACATCCTGTAATGTAGAAACCAGCATCCTGTAATGTAGAAACCAACATCTTGTAATGTAGAAACCAACATCTTGTAATGTAGAAACCAACATCCTGTAATGTAGAAACCAGCATCCTGTAATGTAGAAACCAACATCCTGTAATGTAGAAGCCAGCATCCTGTAATGTAGAAACCAACATCTTGTAATGTAGAAACCAGCATCCTGTAATGTAGAAGCCAGCATCCTGTAATGTAGAAACCAACATCTTGTAATGTAGAAACCAACATCTTGTAATGTAGAAACAAATATCTTGTAATGTAGAAACCAACATCCTGTAATGTAGAAACCAGCATCCTGTAATGTAGAAACCAACATCTTGTAATGTAGAAACCAACAACTTGTAATGTAGAAACCAACATCTTGTAATGTAGAAGCCAGCATCCTGTAATGTAGAAACCAGCATCCTGTAATGTAGAAACCAGCATCCTGTAATGTAGAAGCCAGCATCCTGTAATGTAGAAACCAACATCTTGTAATGTAGAAGCCATCATCCTGTAATGTAGAAACCAACATCCTGTAATGTAGAAACCAACATCCTGTAATGTAGAAACCAGCATCCTGTAATGTAGAAACCAGCATCTTGTAATGTAGAAACCAGCATCCTGTAATGTAGAAACCAGAATCTTGTAATGTAGAAACCAACATCCTGTAATGTAGAAACCAGTATCCTGTAATGTAAAAACCAACATCTTGTAATGTAGAAACCAACATCTTGTAATGTAGAAACCAACATCTTGTAATGTAGAAACCAACATCTTGTAATGTAGAAACCAACATCTTGTAATGTAGAAACCAACATCCTGTAATGTAGAAACCAGCATCCTGTAATGTTGAAACCAACATCTTGTAATGTAGAAGCCAGCATCCTGTAATGTAGAAGCCAGCATCCTGTAATGTAGAAACCAAAATCGTGTAATGTAGAAACCAACATCTTGTAATGTAGAAACCAACATCCTGTAATGTAGAAACCAACATCCTGTAATGTAGAAACCGGCATCCTGTAATGTAGAAACCAACATCTTGTAATGTAGAAACCAACATCTTGTAATGTAGAAACCAACATCTTGTAATGTAGAAACCAACATCTTGTAATGTAGAAACCAACATCTTGTAATGTAGAAACCAACATCTTGTAATGTAGAAACCAACATCTTGTAATGTAGAAACCAACATCCTGTAATGTAGAAACCAGCATCCTGTAATGTAGAAACCAACATCCTGTAATGTAGAAACCAGCATCCTGTAATGTAGAAACCAACATCTTGTAATGTAGAAACCAACATCTTGTAATGTAGAAACCAGCATCCTGTAATGTAGAAACCAGCATCCTGTAATGTAGAAACCAACATCCTGTAATGTAGAAACCAGCATCCTGTAATGTAGAAGCCAGCATCCTGTAATGTAGAAACCAGCATCCTGTAATGTAGAAGCCAGCATCCTGTAATGTAGAAACCAACATCTTGTAATGTAGAAACAAACATCTTGTAATGTAGAAACCAACATCCTGTAATGTAGAAACCAGCATCCTGTAATGTAGAAACCAACATCTTGTAATGTAGAAACCAACAACTTGTAATGTAGAAACCAACATCTTGTAATGTAGAAGCCAGCATCCTGTAATGTAGAAGCCAACATCTTGTAATGTAGAAACCAACATCTTGTAATGTAGAAACCAACATCCTGTAATGTAGAAACCAGCATCCTGTAATGTAGAAACCAGCATCCTGTAATGTAGAAGCCAGCATCCTGTAATGTAGAAACCAACATCTTGTAATGTAGAAACCAACATCTTGTAATGTAGAAACCAACATCCTGTAATGTAGAAACCAGCATCCTGTAATGTAGAAACCAACATCATGTAATGTAGAAACCAACATCATGTAATGTAGAAGCCATCATCCTGTAATGTAGAAACCAACATCCTGTAATGTAGAAACCAACATCCTGTAATGTAGAAACCAGCATCCTGTAATGTAGAAACCAGCATCTTGTAATGTAGAAACCAACATCCTGTAATGTAGAAACCAGCATCCTGTAATGTAGAAACCAGAATCTTGTAATGTAGAAACCAGCATCCTGTAATGTAGAAACCAACATCTTGTAATGTAGAAACCAATATCTTGTAATGTAGAAACCAGCATCCTGTAATGTAGAAACCAACATCTTGTAATGTAGAAACCAACATCTTGTAATGTAGAAACCAGCATCCTGTAATGCAAAAACCAGCATCCTGTAATGTAGAAACCAACATCTTGTAATGTAGAAACCAGCATCCTGTAATGTAGAAGCCAGCATCCTGTAATGTAGAAGCCAGCATCCTGTAATGTAGAAACCAACATCCTATAATGTAGAAACCAGCATCCTGTAATGTAGAAGCCAGCATCCTGTAATGTAGAAGCCAGCATCCTGTAATGTAGAAACCAGCATCCTGTAATGTAGAAGCCAGCATCCTGTAATGTAGAAACCAACATCCTGTAATGTAGAAACCAACATCTTGTAATGTAGAAGCCAACATCTTGTAATGTAGAAACCAACATCTTGTAATGTAGAAACCAACATCTTGTAATGTAGAAACCAACATCTTGTAATGTAGAAACCAACATCTTGTAATGTAGAAGCCAGCATCCTGTAATGTAGAAGCCAGCATCCTGTAATGTAGAAACCAACATCTTGTAATGTAGAAACCAACATCTTGTAATGTAGAAACCAACATCTTGTAATGTAGAAACCAACATCTTGTAATGTAGAAACCAACATCCTGTAATGTAGAAACCAACATCTTGTAATGTAGAAACCAACATCTTGTAATGTAGAAACCAACATCTTGTAATGTAGAAACCAGCATCCTGTAATGTAGAAACCAACATCTTGTAATGTAGAAACCAACATCTTGTAATGTAGAAACCAACATCCTGTAATGTAGAAACCAACATCCTGTAATGTAGAAACCAATATCCTGTAATGTAGAAACCAACATCTTGTAATGTAGAAACCAACATCTTGTAATGTAGAAACCAACATCTTGTAATGTAGAAACCAAAATCTTGTAATGTAGAAACCAACATCTTGTAATGTAGAAACCAACATCTTGTAATGTAGAAACCAACATCTTGTGATGTAGAAACCAACATCCTGTAATGTAGAAACCAGCATCCTGTAATGTAGAAACCAACATCCTGTAATGTAGAAACCAGCATCCTGTAATGTAGAAACCAACATCTTGTAATGTAGAAACCAACATCTTGTAATGTAGAAACCAACATCCTGTAATGTAGAAACCAGCATCCTGTAATGTAGAAACCAACATCCTGTAATGTAGAAGCCAGCATCCTGTAATGTAGAAACCAACATCTTGTAATGTAGAAACCAGCATCCTGTAATGTAGAAGCCAGCATCCTGTAATGTAGAAACCAACATCTTGTAATGTAGAAACCAACATCTTGTAATATAGAAACAAATATCTTGTAATGTAGAAACCAACATCCTGTAATGTAGAAACCAGCATCCTGTAATGTAGAAACCAACATCTTGTAATGTAGAAACCAACAACTTGTAATGTAGAAACCAACATCTTGTAATGTAGAAGCCAGCATCCTGTAATGTAGAAACCAGCATCCTGTAATGTAGAAACCAGCATCCTGTAATGTAGAAGCCAGCATCCTGTAATGTAGAAACCAACATCTTGTAATGTAGAAGCCATCATCCTGTAATGTAGAAACCAACATCCTGTAATGTAGAAACCAACATCCTGTAATGTAGAAACCAGCATCCTGTAATGTAGAAACCAGCATCTTGTAATGTAGAAACCAGCATCCTGTAATGTAGAAACCAGAATCTTGTAATGTAGAAACCAACATCCTGTAATGTAGAAACCAGTATCCTGTAATGTAAAAACCAACATCTTGTAATGTAGAAACCAACATCTTGTAATGTAGAAACCAACATCTTGTAATGTAGAAACCAACATCTTGTAATGTAGAAACCAACATCTTGTAATGTAGAAACCAACATCCTGTAATGTAGAAACCAGCATCCTGTAATGTTGAAACCAACATCTTGTAATGTAGAAGCCAGCATCCTGTAATGTAGAAGCCAGCATCCTGTAATGTAGAAACCAAAATCGTGTAATGTAGAAACCAACATCTTGTAATGTAGAAACCAACATCCTGTAATGTAGAAACCAACATCCTGTAATGTAGAAACCGGCATCCTGTAATGTAGAAGCCAGCATCCTGTAATGTAGAAACCAACATCTTGTAATGTAGAAACCAACATCTTGTAATGTAGAAACCAACATCTTGTAATGTAGAAACCAACATCTTGTAATGTAGAAACCAACATCTTGTAATGTAGAAACCAACATCTTGTAATGTAGAAACCAACATCTTGTAATGTAGAAACCAACATCCTGTAATGTAGAAACCAGCATCCTGTAATGTAGAAACCAACATCCTGTAATGTAGAAACCAGCATCCTGTAATGTAGAAACCAACATCTTGTAATGTAGAAACCAACATCTTGTAATGTAGAAACCAGCATCCTGTAATGTAGAAACCAGCATCCTGTAATGTAGAAACCAACATCCTGTAATGTAGAAACCAGCATCCTGTAATGTAGAAGCCAGCATCCTGTAATGTAGAAACCAGCATCCTGTAATGTAGAAGCCAGCATCCTGTAATGTAGAAACCAACATCTTGTACATCCTGTAATGTAGAAACCAGCATCCTGTAATGTAGAAACCAACATCTTGTAATGTAGAAACCAACAACTTGTAATGTAGAAACCAACATCTTGTAATGTAGAAGCCAGCATCCTGTAATGTAGAAGCCAACATCTTGTAATGTAGAAACCAACATCTTGTAATGTAGAAACCAACATCCTGTAATGTAGAAACCAGCATCCTTTAATGTAGAAACCAGCATCCTGTAATGTAGAAGCCAGCATCCTGTAATGTAGAAACCAACATCTTGTAATGTAGAAACCAACATCTTGTAATGTAGAAACCAACATCCTGTAATGTAGAAACCAACATCCTGTAATGTAGAAACCAGCATCCTGTAATGTAGAAACCAGCATCTTGTAATGTAGAAACCAGCATCCTGTAATGTAGAAACCAGAATCTTGTAATGTAGAAACCAACATCCTGTAATGTAGAAACCAGTATCCTGTAATGTAAAAACCAACATCTTGTAATGTAGAAACCAACATCTTGTAATGTAGAAACCAACATCTTGTAATGTAGAAACCAACATCTTGTAATGTAGAAACCAACATCTTGTAATGTAGAAACCAACATCCTGTAATGTAGAAACCAGCATCCTGTAATGTTGAAACCAACATCTTGTAATGTAGAAGCCAGCATCCTGTAATGTAGAAGCCAGCATCCTGTAATGTAGAAACCAAAATCGTGTAATGTAGAAACCAACATCTTGTAATGTAGAAACCAACATCCTGTAATGTAGAAACCAACATCCTGTAATGTAGAAACCGGCATCCTGTAATGTAGAAGCCAGCATCCTGTAATGTAGAAACCAACATCTTGTAATGTAGAAACCAACATCTTGTAATGTAGAAACCAACATCTTGTAATGTAGAAACCAACATCTTGTAATGTAGAAACCAACATCTTGTAATGTAGAAACCAACATCTTGTAATGTAGAAACCAACATCTTGTAATGTAGAAACCAACATCCTGTAATGTAGAAACCAGCATCCTGTAATGTAGAAACCAACATCCTGTAATGTAGAAACCAGCATCCTGTAATGTAGAAACCAACATCTTGTAATGTAGAAACCAACATCTTGTAATGTAGAAACCAGCATCCTGTAATGTAGAAACCAGCATCCTGTAATGTAGAAACCAACATCCTGTAATGTAGAAACCAGCATCCTGTAATGTAGAAGCCAGCATCCTGTAATGTAGAAACCAGCATCCTGTAATGTAGAAGCCAGCATCCTGTAATGTAGAAACCAACATCTTGTAATGTAGAAACAAACATCTTGTAATGTAGAAACCAACATCCTGTAATGTAGAAACCAGCATCCTGTAATGTAGAAACCAACATCTTGTAATGTAGAAACCAACAACTTGTAATGTAGAAACCAACATCTTGTAATGTAGAAGCCAGCATCCTGTAATGTAGAAGCCAACATCTTGTAATGTAGAAACCAACATCTTGTAATGTAGAAACCAACATCCTGTAATGTAGAAACCAGCATCCTTTAATGTAGAAACCAGCATCCTGTAATGTAGAAGCCAGCATCCTGTAATGTAGAAACCAACATCTTGTAATGTAGAAACCAACATCTTGTAATGTAGAAACCAACATCCTGTAATGTAGAAACCAGCATCCTGTAATGTAGAAACCAACATCATGTAATGTAGAAACCAACATCATGTAATGTAGAAGCCATCATCCTGTAATGTAGAAACCAACATCCTGTAATGTAGAAACCAACATCCTGTAATGTAGAAACCAGCATCCTGTAATGTAGAAACCAGCATCTTGTAATGTAGAAACCAACATCCTGTAATGTAGAAACCAGCATCCTGTAATGTAGAAACCAGAATCTTGTAATGTAGAAACCAGCATCCTGTAATGTAGAAACCAACATCTTGTAATGTAGAAACCAATATCTTGTAATGTAGAAACCAGCATCCTGTAATGTAGAAACCAACATCTTGTAATGTAGAAACCAACATCTTGTAATGTAGAAACCAGCATCCTGTAATGCAAAAACCAGCATCCTGTAATGTAGAAACCAACATCTTGTAATGTAGAAACCAGCATCCTGTAATGTAGAAGCCAGCATCCTGTAATGTAGAAGCCAGCATCCTGTAATGTAGAAACCAACATCCTATAATGTAGAAACCAGCATCCTGTAATGTAGAAGCCAGCATCCTGTAATGTAGAAGCCAGCATCCTGTAATGTAGAAACCAGCATCCTGTAATGTAGAAGCCAGCATCCTGTAATGTAGAAACCAACATCCTGTAATGTAGAAACCAACATCTTGTAATGTAGAAGCCAACATCTTGTAATGTAGAAACCAACATCTTGTAATGTAGAAACCAACATCTTGTAATGTAGAAACCAACATCTTGTAATGTAGAAACCAACATCTTGTAATGTAGAAGCCAGCATCCTGTAATGTAGAAGCGAGCATCCTGTAATGTAGAAACCAACATCTTGTAATGTAGAAACCAACATCTTGTAATGTAGAAACCAACATCTTGTAATGTAGAAACCAACATCTTGTAATGTAGAAACCAACATCCTGTAATGTAGAAACCAACATCTTGTAATGTAGAAACCAACATCTTGTAATGTAGAAACCAACATCTTGTAATGTAGAAACCAGCATCCTGTAATGTAGAAACCAACATCTTGTAATGTAGAAACCAACATCTTGTAATGTAGAAACCAACATCCTGTAATGTAGAAACCAACATCCTGTAATGTAGAAACCAATATCCTGTAATGTAGAAACCAACATCTTGTAATGTAGAAACCAACATCTTGTAATGTAGAAACCAACATCTTGTAATGTAGAAACCAAAATCTTGTAATGTAGAAACCAACATCTTGTAATGTAGAAACCAGCATCCTGTAATGTAGAAACCAACATCCTGTATTGTAGAAACCACCATCTTGTAATGTAGAAACCAACATCTTGTAATGTAGAAACCAGCATCCTGTAATGTAGAAGCCAGCATCCTGTAATGTAGAAACCAACATCTTGTAATGTAGAAACCAACATCTTGTAATGTAGAAACCAACATCTTGTATGTAGAAACCAGCAACCTGTAATGTAGAAACCAACATCTTGTAATGTAGAAACCAACATCTTGTAATGTAGAAACCAACATCTTGTAATGTAGAAACCAGCATCCTGTAATGTAGAAACCAGCATCCTGTAATGTAGAAACCAACATCTTGTAATGTAGAAACCAACATCTTGTAATGTAGAAGCCAGCATCCTGTAATGTAGAAGCCAGCATCCTGTAATGTAGAAACCAACATCTTGTAATGTAGAAACTAACATCATTATAATGTAGAAACCAACATCTTGTAATGTAGAAACCAACATCCTGTAATGTAGAAACCAGCATCTTGTAATGTAGAAACCAACATCTTGTAATGTAGAAACCAACATCTTGTAATGTAGAAACCAGCATCCTGTAATGTAGAAACCAACATCTTGTAATGTAGAAACAAACATCTTGTAATGTAGAAACCAACATCTTGTAATGTAGAAACCAACATCCTGTAATGTAGAAACCAGCATCCTGTAATGTAGAAACCAGCATCTTGTAATGTAGAAACCAAAATCTTGTAATGTAGAAACCAACATCTTGTAATGTAGAAACCAGCATCCTGTAATGTAGACGCCAGCATCCTGTAATGTAGAAACCAAAATCTTGTAATGTAGAAACCAACATCCTGTAATGTAGAAACCAACATCTTGTAATGTAGAAACCAGCATCCTGTAATGTAGAAACCAACATCTTGTAATGTAGAAACCAGCATCCTGTAATGTAGACGCCAGCATCCTGTAATGTAGAAACCAAAATCTTGTAATGTAGAAACCAACATCCTGTAATGTAGAAACCAACATCCTGTAATGTAGAAACCAGCATCCTGTAATGTAGAAACCAACATCTTGTAATGTAGAAACCAACATCTTGTAATGTAGAAACCAACATCCTGTAATGTAGAAACCAGCATCCTGTAATGTAGAAGCCAGCATCCTGTAATGTAGAAGCCAGCATCCTGTAATGTAGAAATCAACATCCTGTAATGTAGAAGCCAGCATCCTGTAATGTAGAAGCCAGCATCCTGTAATGTAGAAACCAACATCCTGTAATGTAGAAACCAACATCCTGTAATGTAGAAACCAGCATCCTGTAATGTAGAAACCAACATCTTGTAATGTAGAAACCAACATCTTGTAATGTAGAAACCAACATCCTGTAATGTAGAAACCAGCATCCTGTAATGTAGAAGCCAGCATCCTGTAATGTAGAAGCCAGCATCCTGTAATGTAGAAATCAACATCCTGTAATGTAGAAGCCAGCATCCTGTAATGTAGAAACCAACATCTTGTAATGTAGAAACCAGCATCCTGTAATGTAGAAGCCAGCATCCTGTAATGTAGAAACCAACATCCTGTAATATAGAAGCCAGCATCCTGTAATGTAGAAACCAACATCTTGTAATGTAGAAACCAACATCTTGTAATGTAGAAACCAGCATCCTATAATGTAGAAACCAGCATCCTGTAATGTAGAAGCCAGCATCCTGTAATGTAGAAGCCAGTATCCTGTAATGTAAAAACCAACATCTTGTAATGTAGAAACCAACATCTTGTAATGTAGAAACCAACATCTTGTAATGTAGAAACCAACATCTTGTAATGTAGAAACCAACATCTTGTAATGTAGAAACCAGCATCCTGTAATGTAGAAGCCAGCATCCTGTAATGTAGAAACCAAAATCTTGTAATGTAGAAACCAACATCCTGTAATGTAGAAACCAACATCTTGTAATGTAGAAACCAACATCTTGTAATGTAGAAACCAACATCTTGTAATGTAGAAACCAACATCCTGTAATGTAGAAACCAGCATCCTGTAATGTTGAAACCAACATCTTGTAATGTAGAAACCAGCATCCTGTAATGTAGAAGCCAGCATCCTGTAATGTAGAAACCAAAATCGTGTAATGTAGAAACCAACAACTTGTAATGTAGAAACCAACATCCTGTAATGTAGAAACCAACATCCTGTAATGTAGAAACCAGCATCCTGTAATGTAGAAGCCAGCATCCTGTAATGTAGAAGCCAGCATCCTGTAATGTAGAAACCAACATCTTGTAATGTAGAAACCAACATCTTGTAATGTAGAAACCAACATCTTGTAATGTAGAAACCAACATCTTGTAATGTAGAAACCAACATCTTGTAATGTAGAAACCAACATCTTGTAATGTAGAAACCAACATCCTGTAATGTAGAAACCAGCATCCTGTAATGTAGAAACCAACATCCTGTAATGTAGAAACCAGCATCCTGTAATGTAGAAACCAACATCTTGTAATGTAGAAACCAACATCTTGTAATGTAGAAACCAACATCCTGTAATGTAGAAACCAGCATCCTGTAATGTAGAAACCAACATCCTGTAATGTAGAAGCCAGCATCCTGTAATGTAGAAACCAACATCTTGTAATGTAGAAACCAGCATCCTGTAATGTAGAAGCCAGCATCCTGTAATGTAGAAACCAACATCTTGTAATGTAGAAACCAACATCTTGTAATGTAGAAACAAATATCTTGTAATGTAGAAACCAACATCCTGTAATGTAGAAACCAGCATCCTGTAATGTAGAAACCAACATCTTGTAATGTAGAAACCAACAACTTGTAATGTAGAAACCAACATCTTGTAATGTAGAAGCCAGCATCCTGTAATGTAGAAACCAGCATCCTGTAATGTAGAAACCAGCATCCTGTAATGTAGAAGCCAGCATCCTGTAATGTAGAAACCAACATCTTGTAATGTAGAAGCCATCATCCTGTAATGTAGAAACCAACATCCTGTAATGTAGAAACCAACATCCTGTAATGTAGAAACCAGCATCCTGTAATGTAGAAACCAGCATCTTGTAATGTAGAAACCAGCATCCTGTAATGTAGAAACCAGAATCTTGTAATGTAGAAACCAACATCCTGTAATGTAGAAACCAGTATCCTGTAATGTAAAAACCAACATCTTGTAATGTAGAAACCAACATCTTGTAATGTAGAAACCAACATCTTGTAATGTAGAAACCAACATCTTGTAATGTAGAAACCAACATCTTGTAATGTAGAAACCAACATCCTGTAATGTAGAAACCAGCATCCTGTAATGTTGAAACCAACATCTTGTAATGTAGAAGCCAGCATCCTGTAATGTAGAAGCCAGCATCCTGTAATGTAGAAACCAAAATCGTGTAATGTAGAAACCAACATCTTGTAATGTAGAAACCAACATCCTGTAATGTAGAAACCAACATCCTGTAATGTAGAAACCGGCATCCTGTAATGTAGAAATCAACATCTTGTAATGTAGAAACCAACATCTTGTAATGTAGAAACCAACATCTTGTAATGTAGAAACCAACATCTTGTAATGTAGAAACCAACATCTTGTAATGTAGAAACCAACATCTTGTAATGTAGAAACCAACATCTTGTAATGTAGAAACCAACATCCTGTAATGTAGAAACCAGCATCCTGTAATGTAGAAACCAACATCCTGTAATGTAGAAACCAGCATCCTGTAATGTAGAAACCAACATCTTGTAATGTAGAAACCAACATCTTGTAATGTAGAAACCAGCATCCTGTAATGTAGAAACCAGCATCCTGTAATGTAGAAACCAACATCCTGTAATGTAGAAACCAGCATCCTGTAATGTAGAAGCCAGCATCCTGTAATGTAGAAACCAGCATCCTGTAATGTAGAAGCCAGCATCCTGTAATGTAGAAACCAACATCTTGTAATGTAGAAACAAACATCTTGTAATGTAGAAACCAACATCCTGTAATGTAGAAACCAGCATCCTGTAATGTAGAAACCAACATCTTGTAATGTAGAAACCAACAACTTGTAATGTAGAAACCAACATCTTGTAATGTAGAAGCCAGCATCCTGTAATGTAGAAGCCAACATCTTGTAATGTAGAAACCAACATCTTGTAATGTAGAAACCAACATCCTGTAATGTAGAAACCAGCATCCTGTAATGTAGAAACCAGCATCCTGTAATGTAGAAGCCAGCATCCTGTAATGTAGAAACCAACATCTTGTAATGTAGAAACCAACATCTTGTAATGTAGAAACCAACATCCTGTAATGTAGAAACCAGCATCCTGTAATGTAGAAACCAACATCATGTAATGTAGAAACCAACATCATGTAATGTAGAAGCCATCATCCTGTAATGTAGAAACCAACATCCTGTAATGTAGAAACCAACATCCTGTAATGTAGAAACCAGCATCCTGTAATGTAGAAACCAGCATCTTGTAATGTAGAAACCAACATCCTGTAATGTAGAAACCAGCATCCTGTAATGTAGAAACCAGAATCTTGTAATGTAGAAACCAGCATCCTGTAATGTAGAAACCAACATCTTGTAATGTAGAAACCAATATCTTGTAATGTAGAAACCAGCATCCTGTAATGTAGAAACCAACATCTTGTAATGTAGAAACCAACATCTTGTAATGTAGAAACCAGCATCCTGTAATGCAAAAACCAGCATCCTGTAATGTAGAAACCAACATCTTGTAATGTAGAAACCAGCATCCTGTAATGTAGAAGCCAGCATCCTGTAATGTAGAAGCCAGCATCCTGTAATGTAGAAACCAACATCCTATAATGTAGAAACCAGCATCCTGTAATGTAGAAGCCAGCATCCTGTAATGTAGAAGCCAGCATCCTGTAATGTAGAAACCAGCATCCTGTAATGTAGAAGCCAGCATCCTGTAATGTAGAAACCAACATCCTGTAATGTAGAAACCAACATCTTGTAATGTAGAAGCCAACATCTTGTAATGTAGAAACCAACATCTTGTAATGTAGAAACCAACATCTTGTAATGTAGAAACCAACATCTTGTAATGTAGAAACCAACATCTTGTAATGTAGAAGCCAGCATCCTGTAATGTAGAAGCCAGCATCCTGTAATGTAGAAACCAACATCTTGTAATGTAGAAACCAACATCTTGTAATGTAGAAACCAACATCTTGTAATGTAGAAACCAACATCTTGTAATGTAGAAACCAACATCCTGTAATGTAGAAACCAACATCTTGTAATGTAGAAACCAACATCTTGTAATGTAGAAACCAACATCTTGTAATGTAGAAACCAGCATCCTGTAATGTAGAAACCAACATCTTGTAATGTAGAAACCAACATCTTGTAATGTAGAAACCAACATCCTGTAATGTAGAAACCAACATCCTGTAATGTAGAAACCAATATCCTGTAATGTAGAAACCAACATCTTGTAATGTAGAAACCAACATCTTGTAATGTAGAAACCAACATCTTGTAATGTAGAAACCAAAATCTTGTAATGTAGAAACCAACATCTTGTAATGTAGAAACCAACATCTTGTAATGTAGAAACCAACATCTTGTGATGTAGAAACCAACATCCTGTAATGTAGAAACCAGCATCCTGTAATGTAGAAACCAACATCCTGTAATGTAGAAACCAGCATCCTGTAATGTAGAAACCAACATCTTGTAATGTAGAAACCAACATCTTGTAATGTAGAAACCAACATCCTGTAATGTAGAAACCAGCATCCTGTAATGTAGAAACCAACATCCTGTAATGTAGAAGCCAGCATCCTGTAATGTAGAAACCAACATCTTGTAATGTAGAAACCAGCATCCTGTAATGTAGAAGCCAGCATCCTGTAATGTAGAAACCAACATCTTGTAATGTAGAAACCAACATCTTGTAATATAGAAACAAATATCTTGTAATGTAGAAACCAACATCCTGTAATGTAGAAACCAGCATCCTGTAATGTAGAAACCAACATCTTGTAATGTAGAAACCAACAACTTGTAATGTAGAAACCAACATCTTGTAATGTAGAAGCCAGCATCCTGTAATGTAGAAACCAGCATCCTGTAATGTAGAAACCAGCATCCTGTAATGTAGAAGCCAGCATCCTGTAATGTAGAAACCAACATCTTGTAATGTAGAAGCCATCATCCTGTAATGTAGAAACCAACATCCTGTAATGTAGAAACCAACATCCTGTAATGTAGAAACCAGCATCCTGTAATGTAGAAACCAGCATCTTGTAATGTAGAAACCAGCATCCTGTAATGTAGAAACCAGAATCTTGTAATGTAGAAACCAACATCCTGTAATGTAGAAACCAGTATCCTGTAATGTAAAAACCAACATCTTGTAATGTAGAAACCAACATCTTGTAATGTAGAAACCAACATCTTGTAATGTAGAAACCAACATCTTGTAATGTAGAAACCAACATCTTGTAATGTAGAAACCAACATCCTGTAATGTAGAAACCAGCATCCTGTAATGTTGAAACCAACATCTTGTAATGTAGAAGCCAGCATCCTGTAATGTAGAAGCCAGCATCCTGTAATGTAGAAACCAAAATCGTGTAATGTAGAAACCAACATCTTGTAATGTAGAAACCAACATCCTGTAATGTAGAAACCAACATCCTGTAATGTAGAAACCGGCATCCTGTAATGTAGAAGCCAGCATCCTGTAATGTAGAAACCAACATCTTGTAATGTAGAAACCAACATCTTGTAATGTAGAAACCAACATCTTGTAATGTAGAAACCAACATCTTGTAATGTAGAAACCAACATCTTGTAATGTAGAAACCAACATCTTGTAATGTAGAAACCAACATCTTGTAATGTAGAAACCAACATCCTGTAATGTAGAAACCAGCATCCTGTAATGTAGAAACCAACATCCTGTAATGTAGAAACCAGCATCCTGTAATGTAGAAACCAACATCTTGTAATGTAGAAACCAACATCTTGTAATGTAGAAACCAGCATCCTGTAATGTAGAAACCAGCATCCTGTAATGTAGAAACCAACATCCTGTAATGTAGAAACCAGCATCCTGTAATGTAGAAGCCAGCATCCTGTAATGTAGAAACCAGCATCCTGTAATGTAGAAGCCAGCATCCTGTAATGTAGAAACCAACATCTTGTAATGTAGAAACAAACATCTTGTAATGTAGAAACCAACATCCTGTAATGTAGAAACCAGCATCCTGTAATGTAGAAACCAACATCTTGTAATGTAGAAACCAACAACTTGTAATGTAGAAACCAACATCTTGTAATGTAGAAGCCAGCATCCTGTAATGTAGAAGCCAACATCTTGTAATGTAGAAACCAACATCTTGTAATGTAGAAACCAACATCCTGTAATGTAGAAACCAGCATCCTTTAATGTAGAAACCAGCATCCTGTAATGTAGAAGCCAGCATCCTGTAATGTAGAAACCAACATCTTGTAATGTAGAAACCAACATCTTGTAATGTAGAAACCAACATCCTGTAATGTAGAAACCAGCATCCTGTAATGTAGAAACCAACATCATGTAATGTAGAAACCAACATCATGTAATGTAGAAGCCATCATCCTGTAATGTAGAAACCAACATCCTGTAATGTAGAAACCAACATCCTGTAATGTAGAAACCAGCATCCTGTAATGTAGAAACCAGCATCTTGTAATGTAGAAACCAACATCCTGTAATGTAGAAACCAGCATCCTGTAATGTAGAAACCAGAATCTTGTAATGTAGAAACCAGCATCCTGTAATGTAGAAACCAACATCTTGTAATGTAGAAACCAATATCTTGTAATGTAGAAACCAGCATCCTGTAATGTAGAAACCAACATCTTGTAATGTAGAAACCAACATCTTGTAATGTAGAAACCAGCATCCTGTAATGCAAAAACCAGCATCCTGTAATGTAGAAACCAACATCTTGTAATGTAGAAACCAGCATCCTGTAATGTAGAAGCCAGCATCCTGTAATGTAGAAGCCAGCATCCTGTAATGTAGAAACCAACATCCTATAATGTAGAAACCAGCATCCTGTAATGTAGAAGCCAGCATCCTGTAATGTAGAAGCCAGCATCCTGTAATGTAGAAACCAGCATCCTGTAATGTAGAAGCCAGCATCCTGTAATGTAGAAACCAACATCCTGTAATGTAGAAACCAACATCTTGTAATGTAGAAGCCAACATCTTGTAATGTAGAAACCAACATCTTGTAATGTAGAAACCAACATCTTGTAATGTAGAAACCAACATCTTGTAATGTAGAAACCAACATCTTGTAATGTAGAAGCCAGCATCCTGTAATGTAGAAGCCAGCATCCTGTAATGTAGAAACCAACATCTTGTAATGTAGAAACCAACATCTTGTAATGTAGAAACCAACATCTTGTAATGTAGAAACCAACATCTTGTAATGTAGAAACCAACATCCTGTAATGTAGAAACCAACATCTTGTAATGTAGAAACCAACATCTTGTAATGTAGAAACCAACATCTTGTAATGTAGAAACCAGCATCCTGTAATGTAGAAACCAACATCTTGTAATGTAGAAACCAACATCTTGTAATGTAGAAACCAACATCCTGTAATGTAGAAACCAACATCCTGTAATGTAGAAACCAATATCCTGTAATGTAGAAACCAACATCTTGTAATGTAGAAACCAACATCTTGTAATGTAGAAACCAACATCTTGTAATGTAGAAACCAAAATCTTGTAATGTAGAAACCAACATCTTGTAATGTAGAAACCAGCATCCTGTAATGTAGAAACCAACATCCTGTATTGTAGAAACCACCATCTTGTAATGTAGAAACCAACATCTTGTAATGTAGAAACCAGCATCCTGTAATGTAGAAGCCAGCATCCTGTAATGTAGAAACCAACATCTTGTAATGTAGAAACCAACATCTTGTAATGTAGAAACCAACATCTTGTATGTAGAAACCAGCAACCTGTAATGTAGAAACCAACATCTTGTAATGTAGAAACCAACATCTTGTAATGTAGAAACCAACATCTTGTAATGTAGAAACCAGCATCCTGTAATGTAGAAACCAGCATCCTGTAATGTAGAAACCAACATCTTGTAATGTAGAAACCAACATCTTGTAATGTAGAAGCCAGCATCCTGTAATGTAGAAGCCAGCATCCTGTAATGTAGAAACCAACATCTTGTAATGTAGAAACTAACATCATTATAATGTAGAAACCAACATCTTGTAATGTAGAAACCAACATCCTGTAATGTAGAAACCAGCATCTTGTAATGTAGAAACCAACATCTTGTAATGTAGAAACCAACATCTTGTAATGTAGAAACCAGCATCCTGTAATGTAGAAACCAACATCTTGTAATGTAGAAACAAACATCTTGTAATGTAGAAACCAACATCTTGTAATGTAGAAACCAACATCCTGTAATGTAGAAACCAGCATCCTGTAATGTAGAAACCAGCATCTTGTAATGTAGAAACCAAAATCTTGTAATGTAGAAACCAACATCTTGTAATGTAGAAACCAGCATCCTGTAATGTAGACGCCAGCATCCTGTAATGTAGAAACCAAAATCTTGTAATGTAGAAACCAACATCCTGTAATGTAGAAACCAACATCTTGTAATGTAGAAACCAGCATCCTGTAATGTAGAAACCAACATCTTGTAATGTAGAAACCAGCATCCTGTAATGTAGACGCCAGCATCCTGTAATGTAGAAACCAAAATCTTGTAATGTAGAAACCAACATCCTGTAATGTAGAAACCAACATCCTGTAATGTAGAAACCAGCATCCTGTAATGTAGAAACCAACATCTTGTAATGTAGAAACCAACATCTTGTAATGTAGAAACCAACATCCTGTAATGTAGAAACCAGCATCCTGTAATGTAGAAGCCAGCATCCTGTAATGTAGAAATCAACATCCTGTAATGTAGAAGCCAGCATCCTGTAATGTAGAAGCCAGCATCCTGTAATGTAGAAACCAACATCCTGTAATGTAGAAACCAACATCCTGTAATGTAGAAACCAGCATCCTGTAATGTAGAAACCAACATCTTGTAATGTAGAAACCAACATCTTGTAATGTAGAAACCAACATCCTGTAATGTAGAAACCAGCATCCTGTAATGTAGAAGCCAGCATCCTGTAATGTAGAAGCCAGCATCCTGTAATGTAGAAATCAACATCCTGTAATGTAGAAGCCAGCATCCTGTAATGTAGAAGCCAGCATCCTGTAATGTAGAAACCAACATCCTGTAATGTAGAAACCAACATCTTGTAATGTAGAAGCCAGCATCCTGTAATGTAGAAACCAACATCTTGTAATGTAGAAACCAACATCTTGTAATGTAGAATCCAACATCCTGTAATGTAGAAACCAACATCTTGTAATGTAGAAACCAACATCTTGTAATGTAGAAACCAACATCTTGTAATGTAGAAACCAGCATCCTGTAATGTAGAAACCAACATCTTGTAATGTAGAAACCAACATCCTGTAATGTAGAAACCAACATCCTGTAATGTAGAAACCAACATCCTGTAATGTAGAAACCAACATCTTGTAATGTAGAAACCAACATCTTGTAATGTAGAAACCAAATTCTTGTAATGTAGAAACCAACATCTTGTAATGTAGAAACCAGCATCCTGTAATGTAGAAACCAACATCCTGTATTGTAGAAACCACCATCTTGTAATGTAGAAACCAACATCTTGTAATGTAGAAACCAGCATCCTGTAATGTAGAAGCCAGCATCCTGTAATGTAGAAACCAACATCTTGTAATGTAGAAACCAACATCATGTATGTAGAAACCAGCAACCTGTAATGTAGAAACCAACATCTTGTAATGTAGAAACCAACATCTTGTAATGTAGAAACCAACATCTTGTAATGTAGAAACCAGCATCCTGTAATGTAGAAACCAGCATCCTGTAATGTAGAAACCAACATCTTGTCATGTAGAAACCAACATCTTGTAATGTAGAAGCCAGCATCCTGTAATGTAGAAGCCAGCATCTTGTAATGTAGAAACCAACATCTTGTAATGTAGAAACTAACATCATTATAATGTAGAAACCAACATCTTGTAATGTAGAAACCAACATCCTGTAATGTAGAAACCAGCATCTTGTAATGTAGAAACCAACATCTTGTAATGTAGAAACCAACATCTTGTAATGTAGAAACCAGCATCCTGTAATGTAGAAACCAACATCTTGTAATGTAGAAACAAACATCTTGTAATGTAGAAACCAACATCTTGTAATGTAGAAACCAACATCCTGTAATGTAGAAACCAGCATCCTGTAATGTAGAAACCAGCATCTTGTAATGTAGAAACCAAAATCTTGTAATGTAGAAACCAACATCTTGTAATGTAGAAACCAGCATCCTGTAATGTAGACGCCAGCATCCTGTAATGTAGAAACCAAAATCTTGTAATGTAGAAACCAACATCCTGTAATGTAGAAACCAACATCTTGTAATGTAGAAACCAGCATCCTGTAATGTAGAAACCAACATCTTGTAATGTAGAAACCAGCATCCTGTAATGTAGACGCCAGCATCCTGTAATGTAGAAACCAAAATCTTGTAATGTAGAAACCAACATCCTGTAATGTAGAAACCAACATCCTGTAATGTAGAAACCAGCATCCTGTAATGTAGAAACCAACATCTTGTAATGTAGAAACCAACATCTTGTAATGTAGAAACCAACATCCTGTAATGTAGAAACCAGCATCCTGTAATGTAGAAGCCAGCATCCTGTAATGTAGAAGCCAGCATCCTGTAATGTAGAAATCAACATCCTGTAATGTAGAAGCCAGCATCCTGTAATGTAGAAGCCAGCATCCTGTAATGTAGAAACCAACATCCTGTAATGTAGAAACCAACATCCTGTAATGTAGAAACCAGCATCCTGTAATGTAGAAACCAACATCTTGTAATGTAGAAACCAACATCTTGTAATGTAGAAACCAACATCCTGTAATGTAGAAACCAGCATCCTGTAATGTAGAAGCCAGTATCCTGTAATGTAGAAGCCAGCATCCTGTAATGTAGAAATCAACATCCTGTAATGTAGAAGCCAGCATCCTGTAATGTAGAAGCCAGCATCCTGTAATGTAGAAACCAACATCCTGTAATGTAGAAACCAACATCTTGTAATGTAGAAGCCAGCATCCTGTAATGTAGAAACCAACATCTTGTAATGTAGAAACCAACATCTTGTAATGTAGAATCCAACATCCTGTAATGTAGAAACCAACATCTTGTAATGTAGAAACCAACATCTTGTAATGTAGAAACCAACATCTTGTAATGTAGAAACCAGCATCCTGTAATGTAGAAACCAACATCTTGTAATGTAGAAACCAACATCTTGTAATGTAGAAACCAACATCCTGTAATGTAGAAACCAACATCCTGTAATGTAGAAACCAACATCCTGTAATGTAGAAACCAACATCTTGTAATGTAGAAACCAACATCTTGTAATGTAGAAACCAAATTCTTGTAATGTAGAAACCAACATCTTGTAATGTAGAAACCAGCATCCTGTAATGTAGAAACCAACATCCTGTATTGTAGAAACCACCATCTTGTAATGTAGAAACCAACATCTTGTAATGTAGAAACCAGCATCCTGTAATGTAGAAGCCAGCATCCTGTAATGTAGAAACCAACATCTTGTAATGTAGAAACCAACATCATGTATGTAGAAACCAGCAACCTGTAATGTAGAAACCAACATCTTGTAATGTAGAAACCAACATCTTGTAATGTAGAAACCAACATCTTGTAATGTAGAAACCAGCATCCTGTAATGTAGAAACCAGCATCCTGTAATGTAGAAACCAACATCTTGTCATGTAGAAACCAACATCTTGTAATGTAGAAGCCAGCATCCTGTAATGTAGAAGCCAGCATCTTGTAATGTAGAAACCAACATCTTGTAATGTAGAAACTAACATCATTATAATGTAGAAACCAACATCTTGTAATGTAGAAACCAACATCCTGTAATGTAGAAACCAGCATCTTGTAATGTAGAAACCAACATCTTGTAATGTAGAAACCAACATTTTGTAATGTAGAAACCAGCATCCTGTAATGTAGAAACCAACATCTTGTAATGTAGAAACCAACATCTTGTAATGTAGAAACCAACATCCTGTAATGTAGAAACCAGCATCCTGTAATGTAGAAACCAGCATCTTGTAATGTAGAAACCAGCATCTTGTAATGTAGAAACCAAAATCTTGTAATGTAGAAACCAGCATCCTGTAATGTAGACGCCAGCATCCTGTAATGTAGAAACCAAAATCTTGTAATGTAGAAACCAACATCTTGAAATGTAGAAACCAGCATCTTGTAATGTAGAAACCAACATCCTGTAATGTAGAAACCAATATCTTGTAATGTAGAAACCAACATCTTGTAATGTAGAAACCAACATCTTGTAATGTAGAAACCAACATCTTGTAATGTAGAAACCAACATCTTGTAATGTAGAAACCAACATCTTGTAATGTAGAAACCAGTATCCTGTAATGTAAAAACCAACATCTTGTAATGTAGAAACCAACATCTTGTAATGTAGAAACCAACATCTTGTAATGTAGAAACCAACATCTTGTAATGTAGAAACCAACATCTTGTAATGTAGAAACCAACATCTGTTAATGTAGAAACCAACATCTTGTAATGTAGAAACCAACATCTTGTAATGTAGAAACCAACATCTTGTAATGTAGAAACCAACATCTTGTAATGTAGAAACCAACATCTTGTAATGTAGAAACCAACATCTTGTAATGTAGAAACCAATATCTTGTAATGTAGAAACCAACATCTTGTAATGTAGAAACCAACATCTTGTAATGTAGAAGCCAGCATCCTGTAATGTAGAAGCCAGCATCTTGTAATGTAGAAACCAACATCTTGTAATGTAGAAACTAACATCATTATAATGTAGAAACCAACATCTTGTAATGTAGAAACCAACATCCTGTAATGTAGAAACCAGCATCTTGTAATGTAGAAACCAACATCTTGTAATGTAGAAACCAACATCTTGTAATGTAGAAACCAGCATCCTGTAATGTAGAAACCAGCATCCTGTAATGTAGAAGCCAGCATCCTGTAATGTAGAAACCAACATCTTGTAATGTAGAAACCAACATCTTGTAATGTAGAAACCAACATCTTGTAATGTAGAAACCAGCATCCTGTAATGTAGAAGCCAGCATCCTGTAATGTAGAAACCAACATCTTGTAATGTAGAAACCAACGTCTTGTAATGTAGAAGCCAACATCTTTTTATACTGGCTGGATGGGATTTCTATTTAATCCAATGATGTCTCTAATAAGAATGCATGTCATCAGCTGTGTGGATTATGTAAAGTTGTAATAAGTCATGTATTCAACTGTGAAGATTATGTAAAGTTGTAATAAGTCATGTATTCACCTACATAGATTATGTAAAGTTGTAATCAGTCATGTTATATTTCACATGCATCTTTGTTTAAAGCTAGTAATATTCTTTCATTATCATCACCATTATCATTACCATGATCATAATCATTATCATCATCATTGCCACCATTATCATCATCATTAAGTGTTTCATCAATATCATTGCTGTCATCGTCACCAGCATCAGCAATATTATCATCACCATCAGCAATATTATTGCTATCATCATCACCATCATTAGCAATACTATCTTCAGTAGTTTCATTATCATCGGTAATATCCTCAGTATCATCATCAGATCAGAAATAACATTGTCTGTGTCATCACCAGCATCAGCAATATCTTCATCAGTAATTATCACCAATGTCATCATCATCATCATCATTATCATCCTCATCAGCAATGTGATCATCAGTATCATCACCAGCATCAGAAAAATTATCACCAGATCAGCATTATCATCAGTATCATCCTCATCAGCAGTGCCATCATCAGTATTGTCACCATCATAGGAAATATTGGATCAGCAATATCACCAGTATTGGCAATACTTTCATCAGTAACATTACCGGCCTCGTCATTTTAAAGGACAAAGTGTAAAAAGGGAAACTATGGCGTATGATATAACAACTACCAGCATCAGAATGGAGGTGAGGAATCAAAAAGGCAATGATGACTGGAGAGTAGTACAGCCAGACATGTGTTTGTAATAGACTCTCTTAGTATGGTAACATAAGTTAGGAATTATAATGTTTCACTTGTAGTGGCTTGCATCGCTTGACAAGATGGAGATCAAGAGTATATCATGGATTTTCTGTCCAGAACATGCAAACACATAAGGCATTTAACAGGCTGATAGACTGGCTGCTGCGCTCCTTTGGGTGATAAACTTCTTTATGACAAGGCTGACATGGTGCTAGCTCTCTGAGATTGAGTAAAAGCTGCACCTAGAGACTCTGATTCAGCAGGGAGTCAGCAGAGGGTCTGGATGACACTCGGTCGGTACAGGAGGATGTTTAATCAGGTTATTACCGGTAGCATCAGTTGGTACAAGAGGAACATGATGAGATGAGATGAGATCAGTTTAGGAACTCTTTGTTGGCTACTGAAGGAGGAGATGGAGCACGTTTGGGGATATCTTGAGTGCACAGATGTTGATTCTTCAAATTATACTCATCATGATCAGTAACATCAAAATCATCACCGTGATCATCATTAATTATAAGCACCATTATCATTTTCTCCATTTTCATCATCAAATATTTTGTTCATTCAGGAGCATGGAGTCATCAATACAATTCCCTAAAAAAGCAATTATTGCCAAAGTACTTTCAAGTGCTCATATGGCTAACGTTGCTGTCATGATTTGTTATGCACACTGAGGTTGCCAGCACACCATAAGATTAAGTTGGCATCTTGTAATTCCAATTTGAATAATTCTACAAGCTTAAGGTAATTGCATCAGCTTATGCTGTAATATAACACTTTGGCTTATCCATGATAAAGTGTGGGTTTCAGTTTGACTTAATCTTGATAAATGATAGGCTTTCTAATTGGCTTAAAATAATAAATGATGAGCTTTCTATTTGGCTAACGCTTGATAAATGGTGAGCTTTCTGTTTGGCTAACTCTGATAAATGATGGGCTTTCTAATTGGCTTCTTCATAGATAAATGATGAGCTTTATAATTGGCTTTATGTATGATACCCACTAATAAATGATGGACTTTCTGAGTCTGTGACTGCTTTGGTAACACATGTGTTTACATTAGAGTAGTATCAGTGACTGTGTGTGTTATTATTTCACCTGTAAAAAATGATTCACCTATTCAACTCCTATCATATTTAATTCTGTAGTGAGCACTTGGCGAGATACAGAGAAATATGGCAGGCAATAAAATGTTAAATCTCTCGTTTGTGTCTTCTGTGTTCAAAGTTACAATGAGAAGACATTGCTTTGTGTCAACCAGTAGCCATCTTTAGTGGCTGAATTGACCCAGAGCTGTACTGGGTGGAGAACATTCTGCCCCATTAAGACACCAGTGTCTGTGTAAGTAAGCACACTAACCCATATGCCACGGTTGTTCCATATTGAGCACAGTTTTATAATATTGTATAATTTGTGTAAATAACTTTGCTACATTCTATAATTGAAACCACATTTATATTATATAAATAGACTCGGTGAGACTTATTATGTCATTGGTCATAGAAACATTGGTATGTTATACAGTTGGTCTAAGTTGCTGAATTATGTAATTGGTCTAAGTAACATTGCTATATTATATAATTGGTCTACATAAAATTGCAATATTACATAACTGGCCTGTAAAATTGCTATATTATATAACTGGTCTAATTAAAATTGCTGTATAATAATAATACATAATTGGTTTAAGTAACATTGACTGGCACCTTGCCGTCTTGACAGACGATATGTTGTAAAATGGAGTTATACCTCTCCATATCACAAAACCTGGGCTGAATGTAGAGACCATGTGTTGCCCATGCAGCATGATCCCTCTCTCGGCCTGCCTAATTTACTTCGAGGAAAGGTAACACCAATACGTCTGGAACAAAACAAGCTGCAGAAGCTGCTGGATCAGCAAAGCAATGCTCTAACTGTCCGCCTTCCAGAGCTTCCACCCTAGACCAGTTGCCAACCAAGGCTTAGGGCTTGGTCTGCCCTGCCATGACATTTAGTCTTTAGGTTGCATTTCCTCGCACTAGGGTAAGGCTTGTACTCTCCCAATTGCACTCGTCAGCCCGAAGCTGTTGGCACAATGTGGGGTGTCAGGTTCGGTGAATCACTATCTTATTCAGTCTCGGACTGGCAGCTCTCCTCTGGCATCTCATCTCACAGGTGTTGGTTTTGTGTAAGTGTGATTTGGATAATGTCCAAGTTTGAGATTGGTAGCACAGGGTTGTGTGAATATGCTGTTTATTATCTGTCGTTTTGCAGACATAGGTATGTTTGGATGTTTCAGTTTGGGTGATAGTTGATACGTAAGTGCACTTACTTTCTGACATCTGATTTCGATTTCTCTGTCCAATCTGCCATCTTCTGTGATCATACTTCCAAGGTATTTGAATTGTTTAACTTGTTTCAAAGATGTCATTTATCTGTATACTTAGTGGACCAGAAGATCTGCTAACTTGCATTGCTTCAGTTTTGGCTGTATTTATACTCATATTGTATCTGCTGCATGTTGAACCCAAATTATTAATATAATTTTGCAGTCTGCCCTCGTCGCTACAAAACAGGCACAGATCGTCTGCAAATAGTTCATTTATTGCATGTGGGTCTCTTGTTTCATCTGAAGTAAAGTGTTCAAAATTTTCTGAATCTGTTCTGTCAAGGCTTGCTTCTTTGGATATTTTGTCTATGTAGATATTAAATAGCAGGGGAGAGAGCACACACCCCTGCCTCACTCCTGTATTGACTGTGAATATATATCTGATATATCTTCTTGTGTTCTTACTGCACTTTGGATTGAGTGGTACATGGCTATAATGTTTTCTAGCAAGTATCTTTGTCTAAGTAACATGGTTTTTTTTTTTCACTCACTCACTCACTCCATTCTCTCTCTCTCTCTCTCTCTCTCTCTCTCTCTCTCTCTCTCTCTCTCTCTCTCTCTCTCTCTCTGAAATAACTCCAAGCTAATTTCATGGATCACAGGAGGAGAATATCAACAAACACAGTGCACACATTTTGTCCACCGGCGAGGATACACATGTGTGTATCAGGACAATTTTGACTATACATACTTCTTATTCTGGGTAGGTTATCTACTAACTAACTAGTTTTGAAATTTGAAAAAATGAATAATAAATATGAATTTGAATAAATGTGTTTTGCGTGTTGTTTAACACATAAAATGGTCGCTTGTTAAAGGTTGCTGAAGCCATCTCCATTAATCGGCAGAAGCCAGCCTTGTGCAAACAGAAAGACATGATAGTCAGTTTAAAATTACTGTGGTAGACAATTGAAATTACTGTGTGAATATGTGTATGTTTCAGCTTGAAGGATTTATCTAATTACTTTATCTTATGTTGTGTGATTTCTGCAGTATGTATCTGACGAGATCCAGCAAAATATGCCAGGCAATAAATCGATTGTTTGTGTTGTCGTTATTCAAACTCACTACGGGAAAACATAGGTTTGAAATGCAGCCTTGGCAGCAAGCTACGGGATCTACACTCCAACTTCCAACTGCTGGTGGATTTTTAATGTGGGCAATGTTGACACAGGTTCTGTTAGTTTTATGCCACATCTGAGAAAGCTAGGTGTCTGATCCACTACCCTTGATCAGGGGTTAGTACATCACTCTTTAGTTCCTTATTTCTAAACATCCACACAGTAAATCATGACAAACAGTAACAGAAAAGTTGGAAAATGATAGTTACAATTCAAGGATGCTTGTCAGCACGACATGAACATATTAAAATGATAGTTACAATTCAAGGATGCTTGTCAGCACGACATGAACATATTAAAATGATAGTTACAATTCAAGGATGCTTGTCAGCACGACATGAACATATTAAAATGATAGTTACAATTCAAGGATGCTTGTCAGCACGACATGAACATATTAAAATGATAGTTACAATTCAAGGATGCTTGTCAGCACGACATGAACATATTAAAATGATAGTTACAAATCAAGGATGCTTGTCAGCACGACATGAACATATTAGGCAATTGGCAAAAGAAGCTGAGAGGAAAAGACTTTTGATTGTAACATGTGAAAATGCACTGTAATGAATCATCTTGAACTTGGTGAAAGGAGACTACTTCAACAAGCTGAGGAGACAAGAACCTACCGAAAGAAAGACTGGGCTGTGCAGCAGAAGGTTTACAGCTCTTAGAGTGCAACAGACCATAGACATGTTTGCCAAAGATGGCTTACTGCTCGTAAAGTGCAACAGCCCATAGACATGTGTGGCCGAAGAAGGCTTACTACTCATAGAGTGCATCAGCCCATTGTCATGTGTGGTTGAAGAAGGCTTCTTCTTGTTTCATTCACAATGTGTCTGTCTGCAATGTTCTCTTGTATGAATTTCACTGTCTATTTTAATTCCCACAGTGGTCCATAGAGAAGACGAAAGCTATTCTACACAGTAAATTCTATCAAGTCGCCTCATATTAAAGGAATATGTCTTACCTATAATGCTGAGAAAGATGAATACGGAAAGCTTAAATATTCAGACAAGATATAATAATATAAGCAATACCAACTTCATTGAAATGTTCTAAATGACAGAGAAAGATGTACAATGAAATCTCACATTTAATACATGCTTATTTATTATAAATTTTTTTATTTATTATAAATTGTTTTTTTGGATTTAATGCAGAATTTTCTGGTAAAATGGAAATTAATTTAAATTAGTTAGTTAGTTAATTAATCTTTCCTTTTGAGCCTAAGGCAGCGCATAGGGCAGAAGTCATGGCTCTCCATGTCTGGCGGTTCGCTGCTACCTGTTGTAGATCTTGGATGTTCACTTGGCCGTTGAATGAGCCTTCTCTGATGATGGTTCTACGCAGGGTCTCTCTTGGTCTTCCCCGTTTTCTTTTCCCTACTGGTGACCATAAGAGGGCTTGGTTGGGGAGTCTTGTCCATTCTGAGTACATGGCCGATGTAGTTCCAACAGCGTTTTCTTATAAAATTGGATACAATACCTTGCTTAGTCTCTTGTCTTATTTGCGTATTGGTTCTGAAATCTGTCCAGTGGAGGTTTAGAATTCTTCTAAAACATTTGTTCTCAAAATTGTCTAAAATTTTATCTAAAGCTACTGTTGATTTCCAACTCTCACATCCATACGTTAGCACTGGAATCACACAAGAGTTGTAGATTTAAGCTTCGTATGTTTGCTGAGTGTCTTTGACTTCCAGATGTTTGACAGTTTATTGAAGGCACCAGATGCCAGTGGGATTCTAGATAATATTTCTGGCGTTGAGTCCCCTGTAGATGTCATTTTGCTTCCTAGGTATGTGAAGCTGTTGACTTTTTCCAGAACATGGTTGTTTAATTTGGTGTCGTCTGAACTGTTGGTAAGATCAATAGTTTTTGTTTTTGCTGTGTTAATTTGGAGACCAATTTATCCTGAAACATTTTGGAGATGGTTTATTTTCTCTTGGGTAATGTAAATTAGGCACCATAATTTTTTATAATTTTATTTTATGAAATATTTGTTAAAAAACCAAGTATAATCATCATCATATTCCCTGCCACCTGGCGTCGATGTTCATGACTCTACAGACCTCAGTAACTGGTGTTCTGGATCAACTCTGTTTATGATTTCCACCTTGCTACCACCTCTGTCCATCCAGCATCATTTCTCTTGGTCTGCCTCTGCAACTTTCCCATTGAATAATAACAAACAGAAATAGATATGCAACACCTGAAGTTTTGTAACTTTGGATTCCCGTGCTATCATCTTCACTAGGAAGAAACTCATCTAGTTTACTTTCGCTATAAAAAACAACATATGTTTTAGTGCTGGTGTAATGTTTAGTACTCATTTATTTGTTAGATGCACTTCCTTTACAAGACGTTTACAGTCAACACCAGCATTTTTTGCTGTTGTTGATGACTTGGCAAGTTTACATTCAGTAGTTTGCCATTGCTTTCTGAATGACCGGCACCCATATCATTTTGTGAAAAAACCAGCGCAACAGTCTGCTGCCAAATCGTGCATAGCCGTGTTTCAAAGGAGGGTATTCCGGGAAGGTTAAGCCAGTGAACAATTTCCTGCAGAAGTCTGATGTGTTGGCCTAAAGGCGCAACATCTGGAAAAACACTGGTTGAACGCAGAAGAAGAAGAAGAAGAAGAAGAAGAAGAAGAAGAAGAAGAAGAAGAAGAAGAAGAAGAAGAAGAAGAAGAAGAAGAAGAAGAAGAAGAAGAAGAAGAAGAAGAAATGAGGGTATATGGGATCACAAACACTCATTTATTAGTGAGCAAAAATGAGTTAAAATTTAGTTTTTTATACTTAAGATTCTATGGTTTGCAAGAAATTCAAAACTGTTTTCCTATAGTGAATTAGAATAATGAAGACACAAACAATATGTTGCACGATTTATTGCCTGGCACATTTCGATGCATCTCCTCAGGTTCATAATGCAGAAACCACACAACATAAATTAAATCAATAAAATAAATCTTTGAAGCTGAAATATACGACACACATATTTACACAGTAATTCAAATCATCTACCATGGTAATTTTAAACTGACTACCTTGTCTTTTTTGTTTTAACAAAGTTGGTTTTTGTAAATTAATGGCAGTTGCCTCTGCCAACTTTAACATACAAACATTTTGTGTGTTAAACAACACACAGAATGTATTGTTCCTATCAAACACATGACTGGTTTCCAAAATATGTCGCACAATGTGCCATTTATCTTATTCTTTAGTTTATGTTGTGTGAGTTTTGCAGTATGCACATGATGATATGCAGCGAAATATGCCAGAAATGTAAGAAAGATTAAACTTCTGGGTAACAAATAGTAATATAAGCAAACCAACTTCATCAAAATGTCAGCTAACAGAAAAAAGATGTATGTGAACATTTGAAACATCCAGGCAACAAATAGTAATACAAGCAACACCAACTTCATCAAAATGTCAACTAACAGAGAAAGATGTATGTGGAAATCTTGGTGGTCAGGCACACCATGTTGTGACCCCAGAGTGGTTACACACGTGACCAAGATCATTTTTGTTCTGCAGTAATCCAAGCCCTTTATCTGCCCTGCAAGACTCGCATTGAACGCAGTGGAGACTACATTGAAAAATGATACATTTGTTCTTTACTTTTTCTGAATATATTCACCAACTCCCATCCAAAATTTAAAAAAAAAAAGAAAAAAACATTTGAAGCCTCATCATACATTTGGTTTTATCATGTTATTAATTAGTATAGTGTTGCATTATATACGTAGCATATATTACACTTGTGTAACTGATCTCAACATTTATTTTATTGATGATTAATTAAATTTGTTGTAATTTCATATAACATCATTTGCCATTTTGTAATGGCGTTTTTTTGTGGGGACTAGTACAGCTTCTCTTTTGATATTGTTTTTGAAAGTAGAATGAATGTATACATCGTGATAGTTCTGTGTTTGTTTTTTTGGTCGATTCTTGACACTAACAAAGCATGAATGTTTCATTCACTAGTTTGAAAATGTTTGTTTATATGGCATGCCCTGTGTGTAAATATTAGACAATGACAATGAATACAGTATTATTATTATTAATACTATAGCAAAAGCAAAACACACAATGAAATTAGAGTTTTCTTTTAAAATCAGGCATTGAAGTATTAGAGTTTGTTTTGTTTGTCACTTTAGATACATCATACTTCATATGCGTTTATGTCGATTTGGTACTTAGTGACTAATGAATATTCATAAATAAACACACATGTATTTTTAGGGGTTCATAGAAACAGAGGAAAGAAGTAGAGACGAGAGTACGCACTAGACAACATAAAAATTGAAAGCTAAAGAGTTACCGACCGGGATTCGAACGTGTCACCTCTGAATGACAAGTCCTCGCTGCAGGAACTAGCGTACTTCCCCCAATTGTTATTTGTGTGTATCACGTGTACGACATTGGAAATGACCAGTCATTTCACTTCTTAAATATTCGTTAATATACTGAAGACAACATTACGGAACGATGTGTTTGTGTGTTTGTTATTTGACCCATGCTGGTTTAATATAAAATTCTTCGACATACAGTGCTACTTCAATGGTTATATACAAATTCTGTCCATATTCCATGTTTGTAGGTTCATGTTGATGATAGATCTGGCTAATGAAGACACCTTTACCTTTATTTAGGGGTGTCAAGTTGGTCATGCGTCGAAGTAAACTTTTCCAGCAACGAGGCGCGATCGTCATTTGGACGTGACAATTCGAAATTTCACAGGTTCAAATCCTGGTTGGTAACTATAGCTTTCTTCGTCTTCTTTCGTTCGCTTGAAATGTGTCTACAGCTAGAATATTGTCATTCCTGTATGAATTTAACTGTCTATTTTATTTAGTTCACTCATTGGCCTCAGCTCTCTCGTTTCCAGGTACTCCATGGTATCCACTGTTTGGTGACCTTGCACTGGCTGTCAAGTAATGTCCATAATTTTTTTTTTCGCATATACTTTACAGGACATCGCTGTCAACATCTGCATCTTTCAGCTGATTGTTGATTTCTTGGCAAGATTACGCCCAGTAGTTTGCCATTGATTTCTGAGTGACCGGCTCACATACCCTGTCAATTATCGACGCGGAGAGAACCGTTATCAATTCTCGCGCAGTCACGTCACGTTACGAGAGTACACGGGATTACGGAGAAAGCTGTGTAACCCCTAAAACCAGAGAGACCGGCGGTGTCCATAATAATAATAGTACAGGCACTTTCCCAGACAGGAGACCCTCGAGTACTGATTTTGCATCTGACAATTCCCCCCCCCCCCCCCCCCCGCATATCCTTTACAGGATATCGCTGTCAACACCAGCATTTTACCACTATTCTTGATTTATTGGCAAGATTACGCTCAGTCGTTTGCCATTGCTTTCTGAGCGGCCGGCACTTTTATCCCGTAAGTCACCAACGCGGCGAGAACCACTAGCAGTTCTCGCGCGCTGCGAGACCCTACGTGGATAAACGGGATTACGGAGAAAGTCGTTTTTACCTTAGGCCAGGTCAATTTTTTTTATGTTGTCTAGTGTGTCCACTGGCCAGCTCCATGGCGATGATGTTACGGATGCAGTTCGTAATTCTGCTTACCCGCGTTCGAAACACAGCTGCAGACGAATTGGCAGCAAACCGTTTTGCATTGGTTTTTTACCAAATGGTATGGGTGCCGATCGTTCAGAAAGCAATACAAACTACAGAACGTAAACTTGCCAAGAGATCACAAGAGCAAAAAATGCTGGTGTTGATTGGACGTCCTGTAAAGGATATGCAACTAACATTTTATTTTAGTGTGTCCACTAGTTTTTACTTCTTATTTCTATGAGCACCAATATTTATTTATGAACTGTCTTAGTGGCCTCAAAGGGTTTCCCCAATTGATATTTGTGAATATTGCATGACCTGGTTGCATCCTAATAATGTAATAATGTGCTTGCCGATAGGCGTGGGCGATCATGGTTTTATATTTCATACGATCACCAGAATCTTGAATTGGGTCTGTGTTCTTGTGCTATATAGCCAAACCATCCCGGTATTTAACTCTTGTCTTTACCTTTCTGTTTTCTCATTAAGTTTGCCTGTTGTCACTAAGTTTTTTTCTGGTCCTTGTTGTTTTTTCATTAAGTTTGCCAACTGTCATTAAGTTTTCAAGTTTTGTCCTTGGAGTTTTCTCATTATGTTTGACAGTTGTCACTAAGTTTTAAAGTTTGTCGTTGCTGTTTTCGTATTAATTTTACCATTTGTCACTAAGTTTTCAAATGTATGTCTCCCCACAGCGTGTCCAACAGATTGACCCTCTACGTATAATTCCTTTAGTTAATTTATGATTTTCATTTGTTTGTTGAAGGATGATCTCATTTGTTTCTTTGTCAACTTTGGTATTCTTTGCATTTCCCTCAGAAACCACCGCCATTAGAAGTTTCTCTGCTTGTCCGCTTATTGTCCATGCTTCACGTGCACACAACAGTACAGGCCCTGTTTTGCACTTGAATACTCTTGTTTACGCTGCTTATTGGTATGTTTTTAATCTGGCAAATTGCTACTGTTGCCATGACGATTCTTGTTCCAATCTCTTCAAAACTTCATCCGTCAGATGTTATGACTCTCCCAAGATGGTTGGACCGATTCACCTGTTTAACACATTCTCCATTGACTTGGGTGTAGGGGGCTGAGGGGCCTCGAGGTATGGTCTCCGCCTCGAGTGCTAGAGGTTCCGGGTTCAAACCCCGGCGAGAGCCGTGATTTTTTCACGTGGACTTCAAGTAACAAAATCTCCCCTAGTCTCTGGATAGTGAGATCGAACGCCCGTGCGTATTGTTGTGAACGTAAAAAGATCTTTTGGCATATGGAAATCGAAAAAGAGTAGACCAACGGCGCTGCCCGGGCAAAATTTTGAGTTACAAATCTACCCAAAGTATTTCAGGATCCTCGCCGGTGCTACGGAGTTCGTGCACTGAGCTATCATTCTATGGACTCAGGCTTGAGTTAAGAGTAGAACGGAGCACTTATGGATTACACCCGTGTGCCGTGATGTTGATCCGTCGACTAAACTAAACTAAACTAAATTAAACTTGGGTGTTATATTGTGGTGTTTCTTTCTTCTTTGAGATGACAATTTCTGTTTCCTTACAATGTCAGTAGTTATAAATGGACGTTTCGGTTATGATTTGGTGGATTGACCTGTGGATTGACCTTGACCTCGGTTGATTTTCACTCCCCCTCGGTCATATAGTTGGGTAAGGGGTAAGGGGTGGTATGTAGGGGTGATATTTAACTCTTATATTTTGGGTTGTGTAGTAAAAAGGTGTGTACCACATAATCAACATGAAGCACCCTTTTGCAGTGGTCAACAAGAAAAATCATTCATGCCACTAAAAAACCAAACAAGAGTTCGTTTTCATAACTTTTTTATTTTTCATCAAATTTTCAATAGTGTGTAGCAGAGTCAAACCATTTTCATTGACAAAGTACATTCATTTTTATTGGTCGTGACAAACGTGACATTGAGTCTTTTATATAGCCATTTCACACATATGACGACTTTAATAGAACATATAGACACCAAACAGTAGAAAACATATAGCGGCATTACCTACCAATTTCATAGTGTCGGCTGTAATGGTCTCGGCCGGATTTTTGTCCCCTTGGCGACGGGCATTAGACACTGTTTCCCCAAATTGTTTAAAACAACTAACTGGTCGATATTCTATTGTCTGGTAGATGTGTGTAACCACCAACCCATGGGCTAGATACCACTTTAAAAGAGGGGTGGCTAATAATATTTTCTTCCCGAAATAACTACCAATCAATGTCCGTCGTGGGGTACTCAGTAGTTTATTTTTTATGGCGTAGTCTTTCATAAACTCCCCAATATCGTCCCTCGACACTTCTGTGTTCTTGAAAATAGGGGGCATTTCGGCAAAGGACTCTTGTAAATCAGGCGGGGTCTCAATATCGCACTCCACCAACCCGAAAAATGTATCACTTTTTACAACCTCGATGATCTGTTTTTCACTCAACCAGCTTTGTCTGTTGTACTCTGTTTTATTAAACTTATCAACATGGTAAAATGTACCACTTTTGGTCACGCCCACCGACATGGCACACGATGACTGAAGAATTACTACCCTACACAAAAACCCCATCTAATTTATTTAAAATTAATAACTAAGCTGGTAGTGTTTTGTTATGTCTTTTCGTTACAAACTTGAGTGAGAAGTCTTATCGACATCGTTAAATTTATACAAGGGACAATATCACAATCATAGACACATTTCAAGCGAACGAAAGAAGAAGCGACACATGATAATGATAGACCCAGACCGGTTACCGACATGAAACATAATGTATTCTTTTTTCGGCGTTACAAAGTGTCTATTTTCTTATCTGTGGTGCGTAAGCGCAAGAGCTACCAAAAAAGAAAAAATACTAGACAACGGTATATTGATGAACAGCGGTTTAACGCTTGCAAACGAATTTTAAAAATAAAAAAAAAATTAAAAAAAAAAATTTACACTTTGAGGACCGAACCACTGCCACCCGAACACGGGTCGGGTGCGCTATCAACTAAGCTATTACTTCTGGTAACGCTGATCTTACAAAGCAAAGATACAACAGCAACGTGTCAAGTGTGACTGTCGGAGATGATAAAAATAAGAATTACAGCGATAGACAAAACATATTTCTAGAACAGACATTTATAAACATATTAGACAAAAAATTACTCCCTCACTTATGGTTAAGCACCAATAAAGTATGGTTTTCAGTTGTATAAAAAAGTAACATAATTTATATGTACAACTGTGCTATGCCCGCTTCCGAAAAAGTCAGATTTAGACAAAATTATTCAAATATCAGAAAAATGAACATTGTAATATTTAATAATACCAAGTTTTAAGTATTTTAAAAGGCAATATAGCATAATAAACCATTCTTATATATTTTAAAAAATTATTTATGTACGCAAACTCGGAACACCCAGGCGTGATATGACGCCTTAAATGTGTAATAAAATAACGTTTGATAGGTCAAAGTATTAAAACTTATAGTCAAATGAAAGATTATGATGTCGTTGATTTCAAAAAACAATTTTGATGGTGTTTTACGAAATATATCAAGAGATATTGATATTATAAACTCAGAGTGTTGCACATTTGTGGCTAATTTAGTTCCGTTGCGAATTTTGTCCGGAGCTGCGTGTTGGCAAGCTTTCTCGGATGACCGCGCGTGTTAACAAAACACCGGTCACAGTGCAGTGTGTTTATTCGCCAAGACGAACACTGAGGCTCGTCTTGTGAGTGTTTTACTAACACGATAATTAGATTTAATTTTGATATCATCAGAATAAATCTAAATTTCGCCATGTTCTGGGTGAACGAATGGTTATATTTTTTCGTTTCGCTCTGTACAAAAGTCACACTTTTTTTATTTCTTTCGCACCACACATAGCTGTCTTTGGTGTTCTGAAATCAACTTGGCTGACACTATCATCAAGTTCCGTGTTGTAGGCCTTCATGACGCTGTCTTTGGTGTTCTGAAATCAACTTTGCTGACATACCACTACCATAATTTCTAATCTCTGTATGTTACTGAGATAACAGTTGTCACGATGTTCATGCGTCTCTTATATGACTAAAGAAAGTTGTTTCTTTTCTAGTTGTTAGACAGGAAATTCACCTTACAAACCAGCTGCTTCTAATTTTTTGTTACAACATTCACTCCCACACACCAAAACTATTTACCACTCTCTTACTTTTTCATTTTCTAACATTTTGTTTGTCCTGTACATTAATCTCTTGTACATCATCCATCTGATAATTACCCCGGTAATTTATCCACTTGGTTAAGAATGTTTCTATGTCACATTTGGTGTCACCACTGTTGGTATCCCCGGTTACACTTTTTCTTCGTAAGTAACGTGCTCACTGTGAGAATCAGCACTGGTTCATACTTATGATGTGAGCCGGTCGCTCAATGGCAAACTACTGAGTGTAAGCTTGTCTAGAAATCAGCTGAAAGCTGTTGACAGCGATGTCCTGTAAAACATTTACTTTCTTTTGATACCATTATTAATATTTTCTTGATAGAGCACTCTATATTACTACAATGTCCAACAATTATAGATCTGCTGCATTATCTATCCCCCAAAACTGTATCATTATATCTTCCGAATTATATTCCTGGGTTCTTTCTGGTGTCTCATAAATTCCCCAAGGCACGAGCCCACGCGAGCACAGTAAAAGAGAGAGGCCACAAGGTCTGTTTTCACTTGCGTTATTTTCGCTGCTGGTATTTCGTTATTTCAAAGGAATGTAGCACAAAAGTCATCTACACAAGGCTTTTAACACACATGTGAATGTTATCACGTTGATAAGGCTGTGTACGGCAAATTAGCTATGTTTGAAAATCTACAAATTGGTGGGGGAAGAAAAAACATATTGGATCTGTCATATGGATTGATAATGAAATAGTCACCCAACTAAAAGGGGTGTGTAATGTTTTTCCCCTTGTACACCAGAAATATATGAAAAGATTATTGCGGGACATCAATAGATAGGCAGTCTTGATTGTAGACAAGGAACAGAACCTGCAACAATTAATAGCCGTGAACAACTAGGAATAGCATTAAAAAGACACAGATTATTAGGAAAACACCACAAGTAAATAGGAAAACAAGTACAATTATCTCGGAACAGTTCTGATGGCCAATGGTTTGAAGAGATTACAAGATTCATCACAGGAAATGTAGCCTTTAGCAAGATGAAACTGACCAAAAAGATAGCAATTAGAAAAAGAAAAGTGTTGAAGTGCTTCATACTTTTGTATCGATGTGTGGACCAGGCTGAAAAACATCTGATGGAAAGTTGGAGAAAAGATACCACGGGCAGAAAATAATCTACAAGAAACAAAATGAAAATCGTAAATAGATTATAGAAATTGGACATAGACAAAATTTGTTGGGTATTTTATGAGAAATAAACATGGTAACAACTGGCAAGATCGAGAGGAAGAGACCGAGAAGTAAATACCTGGAAGGCTTGGTCACTGGGGTATGATCGAGACCAGATCCACGACTCTAGTGATCGAGTGAAATGGTAGAACATGACCGCTTAGTGACATGATGGATGAATAGATGTGTAACCACATGATAATCAGATTGATGTCATCAGAATAAAGCTAAAATTCACCATATTCTGAGCACAAAGATTGAAAAGTCCTAGCGACATGATGTATGGATAGATGTGTAACCACATGATAATCAAAATGATACCATCAGAATAAATCTAAAATTCACCATATTATGAACACAAGGATTGAAAAGTAAGAAGGTAATGTGATGGGGACACTTCGGGCCGTGTGTTTGTTGTTTCATTTATCTGTTAATGGTTTGTATCAGTGTCTGTCTGTATGTCTGACTGTCTGTGTGTATCTGGTTATTTGTCGGTGGGTTTCTCTATATGGATATACTGGTGTCTATGACTGAGTGCCCATCTATCTGTCTGTGTGTCTATCTATATGTCTGGCTGTCTTTTTATCTGTCTGTATGTCTGGTTGTCTGTATCTGGTTATTTGTCGGTGGGTTTGTGTGTCTCAATATGGATATACTGGTGTCTATGACTGAGTGTCCATCTATCTGTCTGTGAGTCTATCTATATGTCTGGCTGTCTTTTTATCTGTCTATATGTCTGACTGTGTGTATCTGCTTATTTGTCGGTGGGTTTCTCTATGTGGATATACTGGTGTCTATGACTGAGTGTCCATCTATCTGTCTGTGAGTCTATCTATATGTCTGGCTGTCTTTTTATCTGTCTATATGTCTGACTGTGTGTATCTGCTTATTTGTCGGTGGGTTTCTCTATGTGGATATACTGGTGTCTATGACTGCGTGTCCGCCTGTGTTGTTGTTGTTGTTGTTGTTGTTGTTGTTGTTGTTGTTGGTCACTCTAAGACCTCTAATGTTAGCACAACGATCAGACAGCCTATAAAGAACTCACAATGAGAGTGTGTATGACTGATTGTGTGTGATATTCTGAGAGATTGGCCTAAAATTTACTTGTGTGTGGTAGTCCCGATTACAGGGTATCCTTCTTTCTTCTATGGAGCACTTTTGGGTGGCGTACCCGAATCATGGTTATGTGAAGCCATGGAAGCAGGTGGATGAAGTGTAACAACATATTGTTGTTGGTCTGGACCGATAGATCACCAGTATGGTCACAGATTAAAACAGTCACTGTCCAGAAGGAAAGTAATGGGCTTTCGGCAAAGCCAAGAACCCCATAACAACCAGGTGGTGGAAACTTTCGAATATCTTGATTACCAACAGTGACACAATGAAAGAAATTAATCGATTATCAATTGCTCTTCAAAGACAACTTAATAGAGTGGGACAGATAGAACTACAGAAAATTATGTTTTTAAGAGTATTCAACTTACGCCTGTGAGACACTAAACACGTCATAAAGGCACTTGAATATAAAATGTAATAGATGGGTTCTAAGAATATCTTGGGTCAAAAGAATAAACTCATCCATACTTCAAGAATATTGAAGATGGTTTTTTAAAGACAAGCAAAGAAAATTAGTATATTTGGTCACTTGAAACGTCATGAAAGTTTGGAGAGAGCAATAAGGGTGTATGTCTTGGAAGCCACAAAAGAAGATGATCTCCAGTTGGTTGTAATGGACATCTTGTTTGTGATCAAGAATTTTTTAATTTTTTTCTATATTTTTCTGAGTGGTAGTAGTAAGGTATGTGTGTACACATTTAGATTTCAGGATCAACCTGGAATATTTTCTTATATAGACTTTTCGCAACAAGACAATTAATTTTCAAAGTTCACACATTAGAATACTTCCGGTTTCATTTAAAATAAACTTTACTAAAATAGTTTCCTGTATAAAGTGAAAATAGTGCCACGTGTTAGAAGTTGATACATCAGAAGCCGACTTGAGACTTTTTCGATATATAACTATTGTAACCAATGGTGTATTTTAATGGTGGTTAGTGATGTCTATATGGGTTAAATATAATCATATCATTGACGATGTGTTAGAGATGTATGACTCTTCATCGGTCTGTGTAACAGTCTTGGTTATTTTTTAAAGTGGGTTACACCAGGTCAAAGGTGGTTCGGGTTGGAATCATACATCTGGAAGACGTGGACACAAACGACCAAAGTAGGCTTCCGGTCACATGACCTACATCTCGGAAAGAACATTTGTGTTAATTTCTTATCTGTTTTCTGATTGGTTAATTCAAAATGTCCCTCAGACCACTACAGGAGATATGACCTATGTAATTTTGATGTTATCTGTTCTCTGATTGGTTAATTCAAAAATGTCCCTCAGACCACTACAGGAGATATGAACTATGTGATTTTGATGTTATCTGTTCTCTGATTGGTTGATTCAAAATGTCCCTCAGACCACTACAGGGGATATACCCTTTGTAATTTGATGTTATCTGTGTTCTGATTGGTTGATTCTGATTGCCAGCCCGTTGTTCATTTCAGATATACACCTCTCTCACGCAGACAGTATCAAAACCCGTGACGAAACGAAGGCCAAGTCTTTTTCTCCTTTTCGCATTCAACGAAGAAGGATGTTTTGCTTCAACAGATATTAAATTCAATTGTTACATTGTGTAAGGTACCTATTTTCCAGTAAGGGCTATAATCTGTGTCTTCTTACTATTCAGTTCCACCCCTAGTTATTGACTGCGTGGGTCTACTAAATGTTGTAGGTCCTCTTCATTGTATGTAATCAGACTGTGTCATCTGCCTAGCTGTTATTGTTTCCTTTCATGTCTTCTATATTTCTGGAAACAGTTTCATTGTACAAGCCGCCATTACACATACCCATCTCACACCTCTCTCAATAGGCTGAAATTGGTCTACTTCATTATCAATTTTTATGGTAGCTTGTAGTTTTCCTTATATGTTTTTACATGTCTAAGGTCTTTTCCAGCCGTTTGTAGATCATCAGTTCTAAAGTATTAAGCATTTATGCTATGAGGCTGTCTGAATCGGGCTTTTGGTAGCTTTCATATGGTTAGAGCCTCCACATTCAAAACGGTGGCCCTTCCTTATTATATTCTTCTCTGTTAACTTCATAACGGTTTTTTCAATATTCTGATCATATGTGTAAAAGCTATTCTATTATTTTATCCATCTGTTGTCTTTAGGTAGCCTTCTGCTGATCTTTGATTAGTAAGTGGTTGAATTCTTTTGTATTAGTTTCGTATTTTACTGTTGCGTTGTTTTTTAATTTCTAAGCACTGAGAGTTTCTTTGACCTCTTATATAATATTCTGAGTTTTCTGTGATTATCTTCATATTAGCCAAATTTATCTTTGTTTCCATTAGTTGTTTCAAGAATCCCTATCTTATTTTACTTTGTTATATCTATAATATTTATCCTTTCACCAGGTTGAAAAGTTGCTGACAGATCGAAGCCATTACATACAAGGAACTACAATCTCGAGGCTATTACGTACAAGGAAAGGAAGGGAACTGTCTACCACTGGTATGCCTTCAACGTTTTTCACATTACACATCACTAAATATTTTCAACCATATATAGTGTTCCTTGGTGGTCATATTCAGCAATGTTCATTAGTATACCACAGTTGTGTCATCCAATATAAAATAATACAGAGAATAGAATTACAAACAAACAAACAAAATAAAAAAATAAAAAAATAAATAAATAAAATAAAATAAAAAATATTAAAAATTTTTTTTTTAAAAAAAGGTCATTGTTTGTCTTCACCATCTCCTACATAAGGACTGGATGTGAAGAAAACAGAGAAAATGAAAATATAATACTAAGTGTTATGTGACTCAGTTGCCATATCTTCCTTTTGGTATGTCTTATACAATATTTCCTGTAGATATGTCATATGGTTGCAAAATATCTATAATGATTTTTGTTATTCTCCACAGCTGTTTGCCGTCCAGTGCTTACTCGAGCTTTATACAAGAGTGGAACGATAGGAACCTACAAACTAATTTTTACTATCAAGACGTTATCTATTGGCTCCACACAACGTCTTACTATCATCAAAGCCAACACAGGAATCAATTGACTAACATTATCAAGCCATTACCAGGAACTATAATAACAGGAAAAGCTACCAACTACACAAGATCTTAATATCACCATATCAACTACCCGAAACTATTGCTTCATATTACCAAGCCAATACAGGAAATTAAAAGTCTATTTTGCTGAATAACACTGTCTACTACCAAGATCTGTAATTTGGAAAAGTTTGGATACACAAGAGCTTATCACCGGAAACTTGACTCATCACCACAGTTCTGTCTATCACTATGGCCACTACTCAGAATGTCTTTCTGTGTCCTACCTGTAATAAAGACTTTACTGAAAAGCACAATCTCACACGTCACATTAACACCATACACAACACCACAACTCACAAGTGTCACATATGTTATAACTCATACAAAAGAAAAGATGCCCTAAATCGACACATTAAGAGACAGCACCAGACAGCATCAATGGACACTACACCCTCAATGGACACCACACCATCAACACCAACCATGGACATTACAGCACCAAATACTACTGCATCAAACAGCACATCACGTAAAAGGAAAGCCCCCACAGACACACAGACAACTAAAAAACAGAAACTTGGACAAGTTGAAATAGAAACACCAGACAACCTCCCTGAGGAAATCCAACCCACATATAGAGAAAACTGGGAGAGTATTAGGACACATCACAAGTGTGGTAAACACATGTCAGTCTACACATACTACATTAGCCCACAGACACAGCACCCTATCGACTGGACAGATACCCTATACAAGGTCTTTAATACTCAGACAAACCGATTCAAGATCAATTATTCCCACCATTTAATTCTGAGACATAGAGAAACACAGGACCTTAGATTCTTTCATGCTTCCTCCAACAACGCTCCCGTTTTAGAATTTCCAGCTTTAATTAATAACAGACATGACTTTGACGACTTCATCAAGACAGTTCATCAACATGATATCCTTACCTACGCTATGCAGCAACGACCAGACACCAAATACAGTGTAGAGACAGTAGCTGCTACGTCGTTTTATATTTTTCACATTCCTGAATTTCCTATTGGTTGCTGCCTGACTGATATTCCCGAATACATTACCCACAACCAAGCCATCAATATATTACAATATGACTCTAGTTCTAAGCCATACACTGATAACCTTTGTTTTTTTTAGAGCACTAGCCGTACACAAAGGCTCAGAAGTTACAAATCTTAGGAAACAGACAAAAGAGTATGCTAATAAGTGGAAAGAGTATCAGCACATAGAATCCCTAACTAATTTTCCAGGTGTTAAGCTTCTTGATGTCCCCAATGTAGAAGAATGCTTTGCTCTCAATGTAGACATTTTTTAGTACGATGATAACCATTCACTGGTACCAAAGCTTAGAGGTAGTGGAACATATGATGAAACGTTAAGACTGTTGTTTTTTAAAGAGCATTTCATGCATATTGTAGATATTGACAAAGCAGCACACGCTTTTAGTTGCCCAAAATGTGGGAAGTTGTGGAGGGAGTATCGACGTATGGAACGTCATGAAGACAGTTGCAACGGAGGTAAAACTGTAGAGCATTTTAAAGGAGGGGTTTACAGTCCACCTGAAACCGTCTGGGAACTTATTGCTGACCAAGGCATCCCAGTCGATCCTAAGTATGTTTACCCGTACAGGGCTACATACGATTTTGAATGCTTCTTTGAGGCTTCAAATCTTCCTAGTAATAGTAATTCAACACAATTTTTAGCAAAACATGTTCCCATGTCGTGCTCAGTCGCCTCCAACGTACCTGGGTTCGAGGCCCCGGTCTGCTTCATCACAGCGGGTGATCCCCAAGATCTGGTGAATAGGATGCTTGATCATTTGACCCGAATCGCTGATGCGGCGTATTCAGAACTGCATGCTAAGTTCGAAGATGTGTACACTGCACTAGAGGAGAAAAATGAGAGCACTTTAATTGGTAGGTTCGATGCGTACTTGAAAGAGTTACCGGTCCTAGGATTCAACTCTGGAAAGTACGATATGAACCTCATCAAGCCATACTTATTTTCTTATTTCATAAAATCGGAGGAAGTGTCGTGCAATTTTGTTGTCAAGAGAAACAATAATTTTATGTGTATTGCCACAGATCAATTGAAATTTCTGGATATCAGTAACTATTTAGCACCAGGTTTCAACTACTCAAAGTACCTAGCTGCTTACAAAATTAAAGAAACTAAGGGAAATTTCCCTTATGAGTTTATAACTAATCTAGAAAAACTAAAAGAAACACAGTTACCCCCACACGCGGCATTCTTTTCAAAACTAAGAAATTGTAATATTACTGAGGCAGAGTATAAAGTGTGTCAGAAAGTGTGGGTAGAAAATAAGATGGCCACATTAGAAGACTTTCTAGTGTGGTATAATAACAAAGATGTACAGCCTTTTATTAAGGCCTTAGATAAACAGGTTACCTTCTACGAAGATTTAGGTGTAGACATGTTTAAGGATGCCATTTCCGTCCCTGGAGTAACCTTAAAATATCTTTTTAGGACTCTGCCCAAAAACGTAGTGTTTTCACTATGTTCTGAGAACGAGAAAGACCTGCACAAAACACTTAGAGACAATATTGTAGGAGGGCCGTCCATAATCTTTCATAGGTACCATGAGATTGGTCAGACACGCATCAGAGGGGGTAAGCTTGTTAAGAGTTTGAAAGGGTATGACGCTAACGCTCTCTACCTGTGGGCTCTAATGCAAAAGATGCCCACGGGTTTTCCTGTCATTCGAAAGGCAGAAGATGACTTCAAGACTCATAAGGGTAGATTTTACACTGTTCAGTGCAGAGAGTGGCTAGCGTGGATAGAGCATAGTGAGAATATAGAGTTGAGGACACAATTCAATGGGCGAGAGATGGCGCTGGGCCCGCGTCATATTAGAGTAGATGGTTGGGATAGGGTGAATACAACCGTGTATCAGTTTCACGGATGTCTATTCCATGGACACCCAGACTGTCCCCTGACTCGTGGTATTGACATAAATCCAGTAAATAAGATACCTCTGATAGAACTATATGACAACACCTGTGATATTCACGACTACTTGGTTAACGTGGTGAAAGTTAAAGTAGTAGAAATGTGGGAATGTGACTGGCGGAACCTTAAAAAGACCAATAGTGCCATTAAGGGTTTTGTCAACGGCAGATTCCCATATGTCAAACCATGGCATAATAAAAAGACCATTACTAAAGAAAGGATTCTAAAGGCTGTAAGAGCTGAGAGTTTGTTTGGGTTGCTAGAGTGTGATATCCACGTGCCAGACAAATACAAAGCGCGATTCTCAGAGATGACACCAATATTTAAAAATATTGAAGTGGGCAGAGAGGATATTGGTGACCTTATGAGGCAGTACGCCCAGTCACATAAACTGCTGTCAAGTGCCAGACGGACACTTATAGGTAGCTATATCGGAGAAAAAATCATGTTAGCCACGCCATTATTAAAATGGTATCTGGAACATGGGCTAGAGGTCACCCATGTGTACCAAATCATTGAATATAAGCCAGTTAGCTGCTTCCAAGAATTTGGTGATATGGTGTCTGATGCCAGAAGAGAAGGTGACAGTAATACAACCTCTACCGTTAAGGCAGAAACCATGAAATTATTGGGTAATGCCGCTTACGGCAAAACATTAACCAATAAGGCCAAACATACCAATGTTTCCTATTGTAAGGGTGAAGACACAACCAAGTTAATAAATAATCCCTTATTTAAGAAGATGACACCACTGACCGAAGACATATTTGAAGTAGTAAAAGGGAAAAAGACAACAGTCTGGGATCTCCCCCTTCAGATAGGTTTTTTCGTTTATCAGTATGCCAAATTAAGAATGTTGGCTTTCTACTATGACTTTTTAGATAAATTTTTAGACAGGGAAGATTTCCAATTATGCGAAATGGACACTGACTCTCTTTACTTAGTGCTTAGCACACCTAACCTAGCGGAAGCAGTTAGACCATACCTTAGAACAGAGTATGATAGAGTCTATACTCAGTGGTTCCCGTCTGAAACCTGCTCTGAACATATAGTTAGTACTGATACCTGTAAGGCTTGCCAGACTATCAAAGCTTATGAAAAGAGAACCCCTGGTCTTTTCAAGTTAGAATACGAAGGGGATGGAATGGTATCCTTATGTAGTAAAACATACCATTGTTTCGGAGACTACAATAAAACAAGCACAAAGGGCCTCACCAAACACCACAACCCACACCTAGACAGACAAACATTTTTAGAAGTACTTGACACACAGACAGCGACTGGAGGGACAAATGTAGGTTTCAAAACACAAGACACGTCTATCTACACATACACACAACACAGAAACTCGCTATCCTATTTCTACATAAAACGTCAAGTTCACAAAGACAAGGTCACTACATCACCCCTAGACATATAGCCCGTCCTAGTGTACTTATGTATATAGGTTTTCTACTGTTTGGTGTCTATATGTTCTATTAAAGTGGTCATATGTATGAAATGTCTATATAAAAGACTCAATGTCACATTTGTTACGACCAATAAAAATGAATGTACTTTGTCAATGAAAAATGTTTTGTTGACTACACATTATTGGAAATTTGATGAAAAAATAAAAGTTATGAAAACGAACTCTTGTTTGGTCTTTTAGTGGTATGAATGATTTTTCTTGTTGACCACTCCAAGAAGTTTCTTCATGTTGATTGTGTGGTACACACCTTTTTACTATACAACCCAAAATATAAGAGTTAAATATCACCCCCTTACCAAACTTCATGACCGAGGAGGAGTGAAAATCAACCGAGGTCAAGGTCAATCCACAGGTCAATCCACCAAATCATAACCGAAACGTCCATTTATAACTACTAATGTCTCATTCTTCGTTCCACTTTTCAGGTGAGAGTGTCACATCAGTTTATGTACCTCTGACGCCAGTGTGCATTTGTGTAAGACGTGATAATGACATTCACTCGGGCTTGTGTCCTCAGTGACTCAATGAGCAAGCTCAAGAAGATAGAGATGGGGTGGATCCGAAGAGAGTTATTATTGTCTCTGGAGCGGTCTCGGCTGGCAAAGATCAGCTTCATTTTCGTGCCAGGGCATGCGGGGGTACAAGAAAATGAACAGGTTGACAAGCTTGCAGGTAACGCTACTGTGGAAGGCGGACGAGCCATGGGCCAGGCTGATATTCTGAATGCTCTACGAGAAGTAAGTCGTTTGCGAGAACCAAATGACTGAATCTACAATCATGGTCAGGATGCGAGAACAGAAAATTAAAATAGGTGTGGCCAAACAGGAACACTACGCGGAAAGCCAAAGAAGATTAATAAACCAACACAGAACTGGTGTCGTTAGCCGCTACACACTGCAGGATTTACTGAGGAGGGGATCCGAGCACTTATGTACTGAATGTTTAGGTGTACTATGAGGATGATTTGTCGACTAACTAACTAACTTTGTGTAAGGTATGTGTCCCATTGACAGATTCTAGACAAAGTATGGGCACTATCTACCCTTGGGTCGGTTTTCATTCCTAAAATTTTTACCACAGCAGCGGATTTACCGCCTACTCTTTGCGATTTCCAACTCCGTGGGATTTTAACCTTGCACACGGTCCCTGAAGTTTTTCACCCTTATTCGAGATGGTCTAGTATCCGATCTCACTACAGATATCCTGGGGACGTGTGATATTATTACGAACGGATCTAGGAAAACATTTCCAGCCCTATGCTGATATTAAACCCTGTACCTTTCTAACCCAAGGCAAACACCGTGCCCTCTCAGCCGCAGTTCCATCTTATTATAATTTATTTCGAACCCTAGTATATGCATGTCTCAGAATTAACTAATCCAGTGCCGAGGGATAATATATCGCCACCCATGACCTCCTATTTGAACAGACGGACGATGTATCGCCATACTAGGGTCATTGTGTTATCTGTTTTGTTTCATGGTTAGTTACTTGCTTATCCTTTACATGACGTCACAGTCAACCCCAGCATATTTTGGCTATTTGTGATTTCTGAGCGAGTTTACGTTCACTCGTTTGCCATTGCTTTCTAACCACCGGCACTCATACCAATTTATGAAAACCAACGCAAGGCGGCCTGCTGCCAAATCGCCCGCAGCTGTGTTTCGAACGCGGCATGCGGGATTACGAATTGCGACCATAAAGCCTTCCCCACAGAGCCTGTGATATTTCATGGTATCTGCTGCAATTTCAATGCTCAGTGAGCAGAACATTTACATTAAAATAATTGTTCGTTTGATGGTGTACCATTTTTGGTCCACACCCACTTTTTGTTTTTCGCTGAATCATATTTAACTACCCACGAAACATAGGTCAGAAACTAGCCTGTCAGACTCACCAGTCCGTATATGCTGGGTCAGACTCGATCAATAACAGTGAATGTGTTTTCTAGAGCGATGACAACACTGCTTCCTTTCAGCAAAGAGACCGCGCTGTCTGGGGTGACAGATTTGAATCCCGAGTGATTATATCTTCCAAATAGTTTCTGTGTTATGTTTGTCCTGTGTCTGCTTCTTTCATATGACCTTTTCTTATGTTCTGGATATCGATAACGTCCGATTGTTACCGGGCTGCTTAAGGGAAGCCAGGAATAGTAATACCGTGACGTTCCATGCAGGCCGTAAGAGACGACCAAGCAGGGTTGGTTTCATCCTGTAGAAAACAGCTGTAAAATCTAACTGATCGTAAACAAGTATTCAATGAGATTGACATGAGAGGGCTGCGGAGCTATGGTGTAGAGGTAGATGACAGGTAGGAGAAGGGGAAGGAGAAGATGAGGGAGAAGAAGTAGAAGGAGAAAATGAGGGAGAAGAAGAAGTATAAGACAAGACAAGGAGCAGAAGAAGAAGAAGAAGAAGAGGACGAAGAAGAAGAAGAAGAAGAAGAGGAGGACGAAGAAGAAGAAGAGGAGGAGGAGAAGGAGGAGGACGAAGAAGAAGTAGAAGAAGAAGAAGAGAAGGAGGAGGACGAAGAAGAAGAAGAAGAAGAGGAGGACGAAGAAGAAGAAGAAGAAGAAGAAACTAGGTGGAAATGAAGAAGGAGTAGTATAAATCCATGTGAATTGAAACAATCCCTGACTTGATGAAGAATCGAACATACAACCGCCAGGCCGACAAACACGTGGGCCAGCAACTGCATTCCTGACATAAAGGCGGTTAATGGTAAATTGAAATGTGGTTAATAGGTATGTGATTTTGTTGCAAATCCACTAGGGTTTTAGAGGTATGGCGTGTAACTGTAGTGTTAAAGTGTCGTAACGCTGATTATATTTATGCCACTTGACGTGGGTAAAAAATACCTTCAAATTTATCAGGCTCACTTAAAGTTGCCCTAGTAGTTGAGACGCTACAAGCTTAGCTGAGCTCAGCTCATTGTTTTCGTAAATAAAAATAAAAAACAATTTGGCCTCGTTAAACCTGCTTCTTAAGCGTTGGTTATAATTGAGATCCGTTTTTTGTTTTGTTTTTTTTTTGTTGTGCGTTTTGATCTTCTTTATATTTTTGCGTTCTCTCGAGTGAGTCCTAAACAGGATGGTTATAATTTTCCCGCTGTGTTCGTCGCGTACGGTTGGGTCTCATGGGGCTCACGTTGATTGACATTTTCTTGATTACGTTAAGTTAGTCCTGACGAAGACTGGTCCTGAGGAGGACCTACCAAAATTCTGAAGCTTCCCATTCTCTACAAGAATTGGTCTCATTTAGTCCTCACAAGGACTGAACTCATTTAGTCCTCACAGGGACTGAACTCATTTAGTCCTCACAAGGACTGAACTCATTTAGTCCTCACAAGGACTGAACTCATTTAGTCCTCACAGGGACTGAACTCATTTAGTCCTCACAGGGACTGAACTCATTTAGTCCTCACAAGGACTGAACTCATTTAGTCCTCACAAGGACTGAACTCATTTAGTCCTCACAGGGACTGAACTCATTTAGTCCTCACAGGGACTGAACTCATTTAGTCCTCACAGGGACTGAACTCATTTAGTCCTCACAGGGACTGAACTCATTTAGTCCTCACAAGGACTAAAAGCATCCACATTTCACAAGGACCGAACTCATCCTGTCCTCAGAAGCTACAAGCGCAGAATTAGTCTGATACTGCATATTGCTCCTATTCCATTCCAGCATTTCTGCAAGTCAATTCTAATCATCTACGTGTTGACATGTGGTGGAGTTGTCAGTTATATAAAGATCTGAACCAAGCCCTTCAAATTACAATCATCAATCAAGACATGCAAGGAGTCCCCGTGGCCAAGTAGTTATGCTGCCTGCCTCGCACTCCAAAGGTTGTGGGTTCGATTTCGGCCTTCGTCGTCCGGCTCACGAGTGCGAATTTTATCGGAGACTTTCTCGGTCGCCGCCGCTGGAACTACGGAGTTTGTGCTCTGTGCGACGCTTTCTGCAGGTAGGTCGCCCTACAGAAAGAGACCGAGCCACATGGGATAAAACCCGGTGCAATTAAATCAACCCTCTTGAATTGAATTTAACTCCCAAAAGTAAGTTTATTACAGCGTGGGTTTTACCCGTACACTAATAATACGATTTCAGAGTGACTTAAAGGTAAAAAATAGAAGTACAGGGCCCATTTTCAAACAGTGAAACATAATGAGTGTATATCTTGCTTCAGCTGCCGCTGCTGCTTTTTCTTTATTGCGTTCGCTCGCTTTGAATTCAAGCGTATTCCTTACACATGCTACTACGTCTAGTGCATTGGACTGATATTTGAGGGTGGATTAGCTTTTTCCTATTACTATTGTCCCTGGTCATCAGGCGAAAACACTCCGACTTCTGAGGAGGTATGTGTAATTTACGCTTCCAAGTCAAGGGCGAGAAGTTAACATTTTAGTCCAACTGACCGGTGTAGACGTTGAACCTGCTACCTCGGCATCAGCACACCGGAAGTTTAAGAACAAGCGCTCTGATCTATTCGGCCATGCTGACCTCCTCATCCTTCTCCTTTTTCTTCTTTTATTTCTAGTCAATGCCGGCTGGCATTGGTGATCATGTTTGTCCACACCTTTCTGTCACCCATACTGTCAATCATTTCTGATATCGATGGTCTTCTGTGCCTTGATGTCAAATTGTCCAACATGTTCCTTTCTCGGTCTTCCCCTGCCTCTACTACCTTCCAACTTTTCCGTTATCATGACGTACTCCTGTTGTTCCTTTCTCGTGACGTGCCCAGTGAATGTCCTCTTATGATGTAACCAGATCTCATTTTAATTGAATTTCATTCAGGTTATCTTCATTACACTATTTTCCCGTCCATTGCAGTTTCAATACTCTTCTGGAACATCACACCTTTCAAGCCTCCACATCATTCCTCACTAGTCAGTCAATTGTCCATATTTGACTTCCATACACCAGGACTACTAATCGTAGGATATAATATAAACAATATACGCTATGCAGATGACACACTATTGGTGGCGGATAATGCAAAAGACCTACAACAATTGTTGGACATTGTAGTAACAGAGAGTGCACAGAAGGGACACTCCGTGAATATCAAGAAAACAGTAAACAATAGTGATATCAAAGAAAATGGGGACACCAAAATGTGACATAGAAATAGAAGGGGAAATTCTCAACCAATTGGATAATTTTAAATACCTAGGGGCACTTATAACATCAGATGGAAGATGTACAACAGAGATTAAGAGCAGAATAGGGCAAGCAAAAGCCGCATTTAGTTTAGTTTAGTTTAGTCGATGGATCAACATCACGGCACACGGGTGAAACCCATTAGTTCTCCGTCTCCGTTCTCCTTCTAACTCAAACCTGAGTCTGGAGAGACTCAGCTCAGTGTACGAACTCCGTAGCACCGGCGACGATCCTGAAATACTTAAAAGACGCATTTAAGAAAATGAAGAGTATCTTATGCAATAAGTCGCTATCAATGAATGTAAGAAAGACAGTGCTAAAATGCTATATAGAACCAGTTTTGCAGTATGGCAGCGAATCTTGGAATATAAATGAACAAATTAGGAAGAACTTAAAAGCAGCAGAGATGTGGTTTTTGAGACGAATGTTGCGAATTCCTTGGACTGCCAGAGTAACTAACAACGACTGCCTGAAAGAGGCTAATGAAACTAGAACACTATATACAACAATAAGAAAGAGACAAACAGCTTTCTTTGGTCATGTGATGAGAAGAATGCCATTGGAAAACATCGTGACAATTGGAAAGATCGAGGGGAAGAGAGGCAGAGGCAGACCAAGAGAAATGATACTGGACGGATTGAGATGGTGGCATGGAGGAATATCATCAGCAGAGTTGATCCAGAACACCAAAGACCGAGATCTGTGGAGAGCCATGAACGCCTACGCCAGCCGACAAGGCACTTGATGATGACACCAGGACTGAATTCTTTTTCTCATCTCCATTGACACATATATATTGCAAACTATACCTTATCTTGTAGACAAACTATTCCTTATCTTGTAGACAAGACATGAAGTAGTGCATTTGCTTATTAGAACATAGGATGTAAGAACAACATGCAAGTTGGTAAACTGGTCAATATCACGTGGGAAACGAACGAAAGAACTTTAATTTCAAAAAGTAAAGATTAGGGCATGCATCATCGTCTGACATCTTAACCTTATCTGTCTGCTCTAATACTTTATTTCATTCATACATCACTTGACTGTTTGCTCTAATACATTATATTTCATTCACACACCACTTGTGAGTCTTATATTAGACAATAATGACAACAACATAAACAAGACATGCACTATAAACTATCAAACTGTCATTTAATGCCAATATAGTACCTTGCGGTGTATGGCAGAGGGGTCTTTGAGCCTGAGGAATAAAGGCCGCCTGGCTAGTGCAGTCGCCGCGAACTGTGCAGGTTAGGATTTTCTTTTTGCCCCCGACAGAAAAAAAATCCCACACCTTACCGAGGGATCGAACCCGGGTCTCCACCATAAACGCATGGAAAATATGCAACAATCAGTAATACACGATTCACTAAAACTAATCTTTGATGTATAATTAGGTAAGGTAGATATATGGTACCACAGATAGAAAGAATAATGAAAAGAAGTATCTTAGAATTATGTGAAACTGGACAGGCTGGAACAGGGGAAATATATTCAACAGAATATATATCTTGATAGCCTATTTTTTTTGGGCCAGTCGGCACTGGTGTGTATGCGGTTAGTATTACACTGGTCACCATTAAACTGTCACTGTCATTATTGCTTACAGTACCTTGCAGTGTAAGACATAGGGGGGGGGGGAGAGCGAGAGAGAGAGAGAGAGAGAGAGAGAGAGAGAGAGAGAGAGAGAGAGAGAGAGAGAGAAGGGTTCT